>OX578141.1:15859460-16088515 GCA_951213105.1 Amaurobius ferox
CTTTTAAACACCCTATTCTTAATTCTCTTAACTTCAATAATTTATTTGCAAAACATCAGCACTTGTTACCCGTAAAAGAAATAAAAATACAAAAATCCTTCAAATATAATTTACCAATTGGTAGAACTATTTACAATTACAATGAAGTTTCCAGGACATCAAACTCCAATGACCTTACATCATGTGTATGCAGCAATAAAAATCTTACCCCTTATGTCAACTCCTCTCATGGACACATTATTACTGGGGATCTCAGTATAGTTCAGGATGATATACTTAGGGATATTATGAATAAAGGGTCTAAATTTCGCATTCCATTTTGCCATCACCCTAAACAACTTCTTCAGTCTATATCATTTGATTTTGATAAATTCATATATCAACTTGCTTGTTCACATTCCATTCCTATTGAAGCATTCCATCTATGGAAGTATACTACCTTACATCTACTTAAAAATGTTATTATAAACATTAAATTAACGAAGCCTAGGTATCCTTATAAACAACTCCTATCTGCTATTAAAGAACTACAACAACATTTTGTCATAACTTATGTAGATAAAGCTTCTAATATTTATGCCATCATTTGTAAAAAATATTATGTTTCTCTGTTACAGAATTACTTAAAAAATAATCAAATTTTTAAACCCATTAATAATCAGTCTATCAAAATCAAAACTAAAATGCTAAAATTATATACACAATTAAATATTAATTGTAAGTTTTTTAAATTTCCTTATGTTACTTTGGTTCCTAAATTCCATAAATCACCTCTCAGTTTTAGAACAGTCACTTGTGGACATAATACCTTTTTTTACCACTACAGCTAGTAAGTACTTGCTTAACTGTTTAAATAGAATTAATGAATCTCTTAAATTTAGGAATTCAGGATATTTCATTTTGAACAATAGTTTTGATTTAGTAAATCACCTTAGCAAGCTTCCACAAATTCTTGGTTTCCATACCTTTGATTTTAAAGACCTATTTAATAATATTGTCATTAAAGATTTATATAAAATTATTATCTCTCTTTATCATGACTATCTATCTTCCAATAAAGTTGCATTCAATGTCAAAAACTTTCCTATGCTCTTGCACTTTATGTTATACAACAATTATATTATCCAAGGTGATAACATTTATTTACAAACATCTGGTGTACCACAAGGTGGCTGTAGTAGTAGTATACTCGCTAACTTATAACTTTATTATTATGAATGTCATTTTAACTCTAATTCATGTATTCTATATAGATATGTTGACGACTTAATTTGTATTATCATTGATGATTCCTATCCAATTAATATTGATTTTTACCCATCTAACCTAGAATTAATTCCTAATGAGCCTAGCATTAGTCAAACTGTAAATTTTTTAGACCTAAATATAGATATCCTCAATAATCATGTAATCACCAATCTATATGATAAAAAAGATTCTTACAACTTCACTATCATTAAGCTGGGGCACGGTTGCCCATTGGTTAGCGCGCTGGAGTTGCACTCGGTAGGCCCGGGTTCGATTCCAGCCACTGCCAAAACTGCCGCCGTGTTCATGCGGAGTACGATCACATTAAACATGTGGGTCCAAAAGTCCTTCCGAGAGGTTGGTGGTAGGGGAAGGAGGGTACGGTTCCTGTGGATGCCTCCCCCACTGGGTTCCGGTCTAAATTGGGTGGCACTTCCCGACCGTCCAAACAGTTACCTTACACCTTTCTGGTAGGTCGGACGGTCTGGGTTTCAACAACAACAACTATCATTAAGCTGCTATCATATCAATCTTGTAATTCTATTCAATCGTTTAGAAACATCATTTTAAACCAGCTCTTTCGAATACATCGACTTTCTGGTCCTCGGTTTCACTTTCTCCACATCAATATTCTTAAACGCATTTGTCAAAATTACCAATATCCGGAAATATTTGTAAATAATATTATTAATAATTTCAAATATACCACGTAATAATTTTACACATACATTATTTATCTTTGATTGGATAACTCAATTTTGAGAATTCACCCATTCTTATCACCTAACTTACCACTTGGCCTGAGTCTAATACTGTTTACTATTTTCGAATGACTATTTTCCACTTGTCCTGAGTCCTATACTGATTACTATTTTTTAAAGTCTCCATACATAATATGTATCGTTCAAATGTATTCATTCCGGTGCCCTCTCGCATTGACGAAGTGAGGTGAAATGCTCAGTCGCTTGTTCAACTTACTCGTGGTAACAATGCTTGTGAGTTCATATTTCTGTTCGAGAAGGTATTATTTTTCTGATTTGTAATTCAATTGATTTATTTTTCTCCTTCCACTAGCCAGAAGACAGTTCCAATGGTGTCTATAGTTAAATACTATCGCCATTGTCAGAAACTGGCTATTCTATCGGTTTTAATTCGAATTGTATGGCTGTCCTGATGAGAATGCAATTTCGAACTAACCGCCTTTTTTTTGTGTAGTTTCAATTGATTGTTCTCTACGTCAATCTTTTATCTTGCGCTAATTATTATTGCCTTTTCTCATTTTTGCCGTGTTTTCTTTTTAATATGTTTATATACTTTTAATTGTGAATTTTGTATCCTAATGCTCTTCTCATCCCCCTTTCCATTGTAGTGATATGTTACCTTCTATCTTTATCCTTAGTCTTGGTCTATAGTTACTCATTTGTAACAGATATGCTAGATATGGTTTTTTTTGTACATACAGTAGTTTATGCATAATTTTCGATTAAAATCTTTCAATTTTTTATATATATATATATATATATATATATATATATATATATATATATATACATTTATTTTGAAAACTTCTATATTAAATCAAATTGTACTCTTTTTCCATATGGATTAAATCGATTATATCTCAATGGTAATATTGTAAAAAATAATTTTGTAGACAATAAATATTCCATTTTTAATCACCTTTTTTTTAATCCTCATTTACATAATAGATATTCGGCTAAACTCAAAAGATTTAAACATGGTCAAGGAAGCTCCCCCCATCATGATTTTAAAGCTGAGATTAAAAACATGCATCAATATTTTAACAACTCATTTCAATGGAAATTTATAAAATTATGGGTATTTTCAGTTAAGAAAAACAGTTTAATACAGTATATGCTATTTTCTTAAAATGAAATCTAACTAATTAACATTTTAATCATATTTTCTATGATTTGCCCATTACTAGATCTAAATATTTAAAAATAGAACTTAATCATTTTCATAATAATTGTTCTAATTCTTATTGTGTAATATCTTTTAAGCATCCCATTTATAATTCTATCAATTTTAGGAATTTATTTAATCGGTTTCATCATTTATTGCCTGTTAAAGATTTGAATGTTACTAAGACTTTTAAATACAACCTATTGGTAGAACAATTTTTAATTACAATGAAATTTTCCAATCTCTATCAGTGGATAAAGATTCCTCAACAAATTTGGATGGTGAATGTATTTGTAGTGTTGATAATTATGCTAATTTTATAAATTTACTCTTGGGGCATATAGTTACTGCAGACTTAGCCATAGTTAAAGATAAATCTTTAAGAACCTTAATGTCATTTGGTACAAAATTCAGGTTACCTTCTTGTAATAATTCTAATAAAGTCTTAAATTCAATAAATCTTGACCTTGATAAATATATTTATGGATTAGCTTCTAACTATGCTCAGCCTTTAGAGGCATTTAATATGTGGAAATTTGCTATTTTAAGATCTATTAAAAATGCCATTTGTAGTATGAATTTATCTATATATAATTTGGATAATATAAAACACTCTGTTAATGATTTACATAGATCTTTTGTTATTACTTATGTTGATAAAGCCTCTAATAATTATGCTATTATCTGTAAAAAATTCTATATACAATATGTTAGATTATTTAAAAAATAATAGTCTATTTAAACTTGATTCACACTCTGTTAATAGTATCAAATTGAAAATTATCAATATGTATAGTGATTTAGATATTAATAATAAATTTTTGAAATTTCCATATATTGTGCTTATTCCTAAATTTCATAAAAATCCTATTAAATTTATAACTGTAACTAGTGGTCTTAATTCATACTCTACTACTGCTAGTAAATTATTACTAAATTATTTAAATGTACTAAATTGTAATTTGCGTGATTCAACTGATAACTACATTATTCTAAATAACAGTAAAGAATTAAAAAATAAATTAACATCACTAAGTAAAATAATAGGATTTCAAACTTTTGATTTTAAAGATATATTTAATAATATTAAGATCACTGATCTTTATGATGTCATATTAGCTTTATATAATGCCTATATTACTAATTATTCTCATTTAACTGAATTTACCAATTTTCCTAAACTTCTCCATTTTGTTCTTTGCAATAATTATTTTTTTCAAGGTAATAAATTATACTTACAAGTCTCAGGGGTTCCACAAGGTGGCTGTAGTAGCAGTATGTTAGCTAATTTATACCTATATTATTATGAAAAATTCTTTACTTCTGCAGATTATAAAATTTACAGATATGTAGATGATCTGATTTGTTTAGTATTTACTGATAATTATGCCATAGATATAGATTTCTATCCAGATAATTTGGAATTAATACCTAATGAAACTACTATTAGTAAAAATATTAATTATTTGGATTTAAATCTAATTATAGAACCTACTAATGGGATAGTTACTAATTTATATGATAAAAAAGATTTTTTCAAATTCAATATTAATAAAATATTACCTTTTAATTCCTGCAACTCAATTCAATTGTTTAGAAATATACTTAATCAACTTTTTAGAATTTATAGATTATCAAATAATAAATTTCATGCTTTGCACATAAATAACCTTATAATTACCAGTAAATTATATGAATATCCAGCATATTTAGTAAATGGTATAGTTAATAAATTTCGATTAGCCTAAAATTTTTAATATACTCTCCTTAGTATCGTATTTTAGCCTTACTTCTACATTCTCTTGTTTTTACATTACAATATATTTTCATCTACCTATTTTGCAGCTTTTACTGTAGAATATCACATTTTACTGCCATTACGCAGTACGGTTTTTATTACTCACTTTGGCAACAGTAAATCACTTTTTTACTCTTTAGCGAATGGCAACATTGATCTAGTCATTTTTTGCTAGTTATGATTGTTCATTTGAGGTGTATTTTAAGGTATTTATGTTTCCTTTTTTTTTTTTCAATCTTTATGCTTGTCGTCCTAATAACACATGTTTATAGATAAAATCTATCTTGTGTTTCAGAAACAAGCATTTTTATGTTCATTTCATTTAAATATCAGGACTTGAAAAAGAATTTTTTCGAAATAAACTATTCTTAAGCCTAGAGCTCTTCCACATGCAAGCTTTAATGCTTGATTATTTTGGTATTTCTTTTTTCGATTCCTCTCCATTGACATTTGTTGATTATCTTTAGCTTTCTGAACTGTAATATGTATTATAATTTTCTCATTATGGTTGAATTTCATTTTATTTCATTGTATTCTGTAGGGAAAATTTTTAAGATAGTGTATTATGAGTTACTCTTTCCATTCTACCATTGGATTTACTATTTTAATATATATATATATATATATATTATTTAATTTTGTGTTTAATCATATTTAAATCAGTATTATATTTTTCATGTTGACAGTAACTATAAAAAAATTATTTGTTACCTGATTGTTTGTCTAACAATTACTGATCTAACTTTTTATTGATAGGCAAAGAAAGAAATTTTTGACATTAAACAACAAAGGTTATCTCTAGCTCAAGATGAATATCATCATTTAAATGCTGCTCTCCAAGGACTGAGTTCTTGTACTTCAAATATAAGTCTTTGTTCATCTGGATCAGCAGCATCCTCTACAAGTAGTTGTACTACCAAATTTGATCCAGATCTTTTAAAAGCTGATGTAGCCTTAGCTAAAGATAGGGTTGCTAGGTTAAAGATGGAATTAGAGCAAATTCGCACTGAAATGTACTTTAAAGAGCAAGGATTAGAAGCTTTGACTCAGTAAGTTTATTTAGCATTTTGACTCCTTTAAGTTTATTTTTCATTAATGTGATTATGTATTCATGTTGTGGGAATTTTCTGCCAAATACTGGTAAAAATAATAAAGTAAAAATTGGTCCCAGTGTTAAAAAAAAATAAATATTTCAAGATTCTCAAGAGGCACCGTACCTCAGATAACAAGTGAAAAGTCAGTGTGATAGCCGGTTATGTGCAAAAATGTTTCGTTCCGGTTGTCATTATCCTCAACAGGCATCTTGCAGCAACAAAGGAAAATCCATGCAAGAATTAGAAAATGCAAAAATGGTCCCGGATTTCATACTTCCGGAAATCGTCTTATAGCAGATAACAAAGGAAAAGTCCATATAAGAGCTGCTGAAAAATATTTTTTTTAGTTTCTCAGTCTGGTTTTGCAAATGAGTCAGTTGAATAATAAGTTTCTGAAACACTGTGCACAGGGAGAAGTTTGAGCACAATGCTGTCGACAATTCCAATTTTTCTAGATTTGTTATGTCATATTGCACTTTGTTATTAGAATCTGATTTTCGCAAATCATGTAATTAATGCAAATTTTCTACGAAAACAAATCGTTGCAATCATGGAATGCAAATTTGGTCTGCTAACATTTTTTTTTTTTTTGTCAAATATCAAATTTTACATTTTTCAATCAATAAACAAAATTGTCAGTTATTCTTACTCAAAATCCAAAGAAAAAAATAACAGCTATAAAACATGACTTAAGGCCACCACTTCTGTTGACTTCTTTAAATATTGAATTATAGCAATAAAATCAGTATTTTTGCACTCTATTTTCATCTGCTAATATTTTTATATATTTATTTTGCTTTTTGTACACCAACACTATATTTCAAACATATCAATAATGAAATATATGTATGATAATGAGATATATTTTCCAAACATTGCTAATAAAACATTATTATTTATTTAGGAAGAATAATTTAAATTTAGGCTTATTAGAAACACATTTGGAGGATACATATCAGAATTTGATATATTTGCACTTATAATTTGAATTAAAAATTAGTATATTTGTCGTCATTTTTTAAAGGACCCATAATAACTGCTAATAGACTTGTGTTTTTGAGGATCATATTAATCCCAGGAACCTAGGTTATAGTAACCCTGGTGGCATCACTGCATCAAGATATAGGGTTCCATCATGCAACTTGTGATAAAGTGTCAGGAGAGACAAGGTAGGCAGTGTCTATTGGATACGAGTTCGAACTCAATTTTGAGAGCTTGAACTTGTAAGGTTTAACAAGTTCTATCCTAGACTTATTTTTCAAGCAGTGTCTTTCCCAGGGAAAGAAGAGTCCAAAAATTTAAATAGCAGTCGCGCAAACAGCGAATGGTAAGAGAAGCTGGCAAGAATGATTTTTTTTATGCGAACTGCTAAGTACGAGATGGTACGTGGCATGTGTGGCTGCAGCCGACAGAAAAGGTGGAAGGTTAAAGATAGGTATGACAATGTAACTTTATAATTTACGTTAAATGGTGTTTTATTTTAAGATTTTATACAGGTTAAGAATAAACTTATTATTTTTATTAAAAGATGAATGCGTGTTCATTCTTCTGCCTTACAATGGCACCTGAACAAAAACATGCAGGAAATCAGAAGAAAAGCGTAAACCATAAATAAGCTGATATTTTTGTGGTTATCTTAAAATTTTATATTTTGTAAAAGAAATAACAAGCTATATGAGAAATTTACATGCAAGTCTTCGCAATATCAACACGAAAAGAAATCCTTAACTATAACCCAGAAATGGGTATAATTCAGCGTATGACATGTCATAAAAATTTGATGGAAAATCAAATACGCAAGAATTTTTCGATAAATTAGAAAAATTTGGTGAGTTAAATGAATTAATTGAATTTGAAAATTTTTCTTTGGCTATATCAGCACTAACAGATAAAGCACTGGATTGGTATAATTTGATAGGAAAACGAGTCTTGGGAAATCATCATAGCGACAACCACATATATGAAAATTATTAAAATGTATTACTTAAAGCATTTCTTGCAATTAAAAACAAAGCAGCGGTAGACAGTGAATTGTATGCAAACATGCAGAAATGAAGTCTGTGACTTTCTACTAAGAAAAGTGAAATTAATAAAAATTCTGTATACAGATGCAGAAAATTTGTTTATTTTTAATATTATAATCCCTCAGTTGTTATCAGAAATGCGCAATTTCATTGAAGTTAGAGACATAATCTCAGTGGATAAATTCTTTGAAATGTTAGAGTATATAAATAGGATATCAAGTTGGAGTACAGGCAGTCTTATTAGTATCGAGATAAGGAGAAATTTCCTAATCAAGTTCAAGGAATGAAACACGCATACAAAAATCAGCGACCAAGTTATAGATTGTCTCTTTGGCGGCAGTCAAAGCCAAATCGAAATGAACATGGGCATAATATATTCCAACATTATCGGAAAAACACAACAAATTTACAGAAAAATGATTGCTCAATAAATTCACGAAGTAGAAACACAAAATCTCCGAATATAGTCGAATTAAAAATGTTGAGATTGAATTCAGTGGATCTACCACAACTGGTGGTATGTTTAGAAGGTCAACTAGTCAGCACTATTTGTGATTTCGGGATAGATATGTCATTTATAGCATAAAATGTGTAAATAACAGTGGCGCACCCACGGGGGGGGGGGGGCCGAGGGGGCCCTGGCCCCCCCCTTGGGCTGACAAAGCAAAACGCGAAGGGCGCTGTCAGCACAAGGGAGAACTAGGTCTGCCTTCGAGAAAGTATAAAAAAAAAACATTTACAACCATTATTGTAATAAATAATTTTAATCATTGTGAAGAAAACAATTCCAGCATATCCCAACACTTACACTGAATGTAATTATACATATAAAGCTCTTTATCGTACTGTACAAATTATAAATTAATTCGCACTAAAGGCGCCAATTCTGGAAACCCGTTCTTCTTAAGACGTTTCTACCTGTGATTGAATTTAACTAATGGACTCGTCCAAAATCACGTGACCCAAATGCCTTCTCGCTATAGTCGTACTATACCAGTGCTGTGTAGAGTGACGTCACAGGCGCCTCCGTGGCCCTATATAAAGAGTGAACGGCGGGGAAGCGGCTGTTCGCTCGAAAACTCGAGGATTTCGTTTACCCAGTGAGAAAATTGTGGAAGTGAATAAATAGATCGTGCCAACGCTTCGCGAATTAAGTGTTGCTGTGAGTTGAAATAAAGTGCGACGTTACGACACAAGGTGATAACAGTGAATTGGTAGTTTCGGAACGAGGGCCTGCGTGGTGAATAGCTGAATTTAATAATGGTCCTGAACTTTCAACTGATCTTACAGTGAAATGCATCTTTAACGATCAGTGTGTGTGTTTATGTGCGTATTTCGGCTATATAGCAAATTTTGTTCTTGAATAACTGAGGAGCAAGGTAAAAAAAAAGACAATGAGTGAAAAACGAAAAGGGCTAGGCCAACAGACACTGGGAAATTATTTTTAAAAAAAAAGTAAGATTGAAAATAGTGACGTTCCCAACGACGTTTCCCTGAGCTCTTGTTACATTGATGAGGCTGCAGTCGAAGCAAGCAACAGCCGTGACCCCGGGCTGTCTTCAAACGCTTGTGAGGAGGTAAAGGTAGGACAAAACACAATACCAAACACAGTTGAAATAGAAATTCTGGCTGCAGATATTTCTAATTATGTCAAGAAATCTAACCTCACAGATGAAGATAGGATAACAGCGCTAAAAAATCTTTGGGAACCATATGCAAATTACAGTTTTCCTGCTACTGTCACTAGTGCTGTATCAAGTCAAGGAAAACCTCACCACACTCGGAAGTTCTGCTCATCTTGGCTGAGTAAGCATAACTGGCTAGCTTACTCAAAGGCAGAGGACAGTGCCTATTGCAAATTTTGTGTTCTCTTTGCACCCCATGAAGTCGGTTTAAGATCCACACAAGCTACAGGTCAACTTGTTTCAAAAGGATTTAATAATTGGAAGAAGGCCTTGGAGAAGTTCAGTCAACATGAAAAATTTTTCTATCATAAGGATTCAGTTCTCAAAGCCGATGAGTTCTTAAGGGTCACGGAAGGAAAAACGGTTCCTGTGGATCAAGTAATGGACAGAGGAAAGCAAAAACAAGTTTTGCAGAATAGGGCTATTCTTAAACCTATTATCAAAACAGTGATTTTTTGTGGAAGGCAAGGGCTGGCCATGAGAGGGCATAGAGACTGTGGGGATTTGGACGTATTGTCAGAACCATGCCAAGGCGAAGGAAATTTTAGAGCCCTTTTGCGACTCCGAGTTGATGCAGGAGAAGAAATACTGAAAACTCATCTACAAGGTTGTGCAAAAAATGCAACTTACATAAGTTGGAATATACAAAATGAGATTATTTCAGCATGCAATGATTCCATTGTGAAGCACATAGCAACTGAGGTGAATGAGGCCAAATGTTTTGCGGTTTTATGTGACGAAACCACAGATATTGCAACGGTAGAGCAAATGACACTTTGCGTTCGTTATTTGAAACGGTTTGAAACAAATGATAAGTATAAAATTGAATTTAAGATAGTGGAGAACTTCCTTAAGTTTGTGCCCCTGACTGAAACTACAGGTCGAGCAATTGCAGATGCTATTCTTAAAGGCCTTGCAGACTGCAACATTGATACGTCTTTCCTCCGTGGACAAGGGTTCGATGGAGCTTCTGCAATGAGTGGAGAGTACAATGGCGCCCAAGCAATTATATATGAGCAACACCCCAAAGCCCCCTACGTTCATTGTGCATCACACTGTTTGAACTTAGCCATAACTTATTCATCTAGAGTTCCGGATATCCGAAACAGCTTTGGAATAATAGGGAAAATCTCTAGTTTTTTCAACACACCAAAACGAAACCTTGTTCTCACCAGCAAAATTAATGCAGCTAATCAGGAAGAGACAGAAATCAGTGCCAAAAAACTGAAGAAATTATGCCCTACTCGTTGGGTGGAGAGACATGATGCCGTCACAGTTATGGTTTCATTGTTTGATCAAGTAATCGACGCTCTGGAGGAGATTACTACCTGGAATGACAAGGAGACATCAACAGAGGCTCATACCTTGTTATGTTCAATGTTAACATCACAGTTTGTCATAGCACTTGTTTCAGCTGACAGATTACTCAGCTACAGTGTTCGTCTGAGTGAAAAGCTGCAGGAAGTTAACCTTGATCTGGCAACTGCTGTGAGTGACGTAGAAGACGTTTTGAAAGCTATATCTATAATTCGAGAGAACGCAGAGAACGAGTTTCACCATCTGTTTGAACAAGCTGTTAAGAAGCTGGAACAGCATGGAGAAAACATTACTCTACCACGCCGTGCCACCAGACAAATTTATAGATCAAATTTCAACGTACAGACTCCTGAAGAATACTACAGACTTTCTATTTTCATTCCATGGATTGATAATTTCATCACTCACCTCCATGAAAAATTTCTCAAACATAAGGAATTTCTACAAAGTTTTGCATTTGTCATTCCGAATGGAAGGCAGCCGACACTGGAAGAAAACGAGAGATTTGTTGCCTTATCAAAGAAATTTGCAGATGATTTAGGACCCAGATCAGATAATACTCTAAAAGCTGAACTACATCTGTGGTACATGAAGGTCTCTGCATTGAACAAGAAAACTAAAAGCCCAATCGAACTGCTTAACTTTTGTGACCAAAGGACTTTTCCAACTGTGTTTGAACTTTTAAAAGTGTATGCCACCCTCCCAGTATCAACAAGCAGTGCTGAGAGGTCATTCTCCACAATGAAGAGGTTGAAAACTTACTTGAGAAACAGTATGAGTGAAACCAGACTGAATGGACTGGCGTCAATGAACATTCACCGTGAAGTGGAAATTGATCCAGACCAGATAATTAATGCTCTGGCTACAAAGAAAAACAGGAGGCTGGACTTCGTTTTATGAATATGTATAGATCATAATTGAATAATATAACAATATGTAATCATGAGAGAGTGGTTGAAAACAAGTATACAGTATAAGCAGACCAGAACAAATAATTTTATCTTCATCTATTTCTTAATTTGTGTTGTTTTGTATAAATATCTACTACTACTTCTTCTAATCATTCAATTCTCTTGCACTGCACTAAAGAATTGTTAGTAATTTGATAAAAATAAATGTACAAAAAAAGACAACCGCCTTGTTAATTGATATGGCCTCTGATCATTTTTTCTCGGAAAATTTATCGAGGAGTCATCCTCCTTCATAAAAATTTTGTGCACCAATGGCCCCCCCCTTAGGAATATTCTGGGTGCGCCACTGGTAAATAACATATTACAACATAAAAGTTTAAGACAGTAGGAAATATTAAAGTAATTTCAGTTCAGGGGATAAGATGTCTGCTAATGGGAAAAGTTCATATTGCAGTTGAAATTCAAGATTGTTGTAAAATATGGGAGTTTATAATATTGAGAGGGTTGGCATACAATTTTATCTTAGGAAGAAATTTTCTGCAAGCAAATTTGGTAAATTCATAAATTTGACAATAAGAAAATGACCAAAGAAGTTAAAGAATTTAAAATTTCGATTGAAAATCTATTAGATAAAGAGAACAGTTGAAAAGGTTTGTAGAAGAGTTTAATGAGTTATTTTCAGAAGATCCGGAGATGATGCATATTGGTATTCATAAAATTAACATGGGCAATAACAAACCAGTATTGTCAATCCCATATAGGTACGATAAAACAAAATAGAAGGTGAATAAATATCCTATTGATAAAATACTAAAATTAGAGGTGATAGTGCCAATTGAAAGTCCTTACTCATTACCATTTGTTTTATGCCACAAAAATAATGGGTTACCTGCCGATAATACAGCTGCATATAGATTTGCTGTGAATTTTCGCAAGTTAAACAACATAAGTATGTATCCAAAATTTCAACTACACATCATAGAAAACTTATTACGTAATTTGAAAACTACAAATTATATGACAGCCCTTGATTTAACTTTGGGATATTTCCAAATAGCTTTAGAACCAACCTCAAGCCATCCCCAAGACAGCATTTATACCTAATAATGCTTTCTATGCATTTACTCGTTTGCCATTCAGGTTATCAGAGGCCCCAGCAAGCATCCGAAAGATTATTAACAAAATATTGGACCCTTTTCTAGGAGATATCGCACATGTATATTTAACTGACATTCTTATAGTAAGCGAAATTTTTGTACAACATTTAAATGACATAAAAAGGGTATTTGATCTGATTTTCCATTCAGGATAAATTAAAACCTAGTAACATTTTGCTCTAAATGAATTGAAGTACTTGGGATTTACAATCAATAGAGAAGGAATCCTCAAAAATAATAGTAAAGTGCAAAATATCTTAAGGTTTCTTTAACCAAAAAACACTAAGCAGTCTTTTCTTGGAATGACGTCCTGGTATAGTAAATTTATAAGAAATTATGCTGAGTTATGTAAACCATTATATGCTTTGAAACGAAAAACTACAAGATTTAAGCCGAATGATGAAGTAGACGATTCATTTCAAAAGCTGAAGCAAATTCTAACTTCAGAACCAGTATTGAAACATCCAAACTATACATACTACCAAAAAGATTGAAACACGCTTTAATTCTGTATGTGTTTGAGATAAGTGGGCAATGTAAATTGCAAAAATGTTGAAAGTAAGGTGGGAAATCAGACTATGTTAATGAAATAGTCCTCCCATTAATTTTCAAAAAGTTACACTTTTTTAATTTTTATACGACTCCCTTAGACAAATTTGGTCAATTAGAAAATTTTTATTTTTAATGCAACAAGATCATTAAAAAAAACCTGCATATCTGTATCTTTAAAATTGAGTGAGTTATATTTAATTGAAAATTGAACATTGTGAATGGAGACCATATATCAAATTAGAAATGTAAATTTGTGACATATCACTAAAAAGATAAACTGGTTGATAATACATAGGAGACATTTTTGCGAATTCTGCGTAAGCTCACGATGCAATCATGGATTCTTAAGTACATTTCACATTGAGACATGCCATTTTTTATTTGAAACAATTAAAATAATTAAGTAAACAAATGCAAGTATGTATTTGATTTTGAAATTTAACATAATTTTTCAAAATGAAGAACTGACGATTTTTTCTTTCCTTTAACTCTAATTTAGCCGTTTCAAATGTTTATAGTAAAATAATTTAAAAAAACTGAAGAATGAAATGGAGACTATTTATTTTTTAATTTACATATTTATTCCCAGAATAATTTCTATTCAATAAAACAACTTTTTTTTAATATTATACCAAAATAAAGATTAGAAATCATTCAGTGAATCGTCAGCATGTTTAGTTCTGAATTGATGAATTAAGGACACGTAACTGGTTGTGCATTATGGTATTTTTAACAAATAACGAGCTTTTCAAATTAACAATAATTTATAATCTGTGTAATAAAAATACTTTAGAAACTGCTCGGGATTTCAAACGGCGATATCCAAAATTACCTGAAATTTCACGTATATTTATTTAGCAGATGATATGAAGATTAAGAACTACCGGTTCATTTCAGCCAAGACCTGGCCCTGAAAGAAATCGTTTGTACACGGAGGACCAAGAAACTGACATCATCACATATTTTCTTTCAACCCACGAACGAGCATTCGAAAAGCAAGCAAAACTTTGAGGCTACCTAGCATGTCAATTGCTGGAACACTTGGAAAATACCATTGGCATCCATTTTGTATTCATGGACTTCAAGCACTACATCCCTCCAATTTTGACCAGCATGTCACATTCTGCAACTGGTTGTTAATCCAACAAGACATTAATTCGAACTTTGTTAAGAACATTTTGTGGACTGATGAATGTTTGTTTATAGAAGATGGAGCAATCAATACTCACAACGATCATTATTGGAATAATACGAAACCATTTTTTGTCCATGAAATACATTACCAGAGAAATTTTTCTTTGTCTGTAGGGTGCAGAATTTGGAATAGAAAACTGATTGATCCTGTATTTTATGAGGGGACTCTTATAGCTGAAAAATACATGCAGCTTATTTAAACGGTACTGTAACAGATTTTATGGAGACTACAGCATTATCGCTTCTAAAAAACATGTATTATCAACAAGATGGTACGCCTGCACACCAGGCTATAATTGTGACAAACTGGCTCAACGAAAACTTTGATAAACAGTGGATTAGTTTGAAAGGAGCCACATAATGCCCCCCCCCCCCAAATCCCCTGATTTAATCCCTCTCGATTTTTACTTATGGTGTCATCTTCGAACACTAGTTTATAATACTCGCCCACTGAATGCAATTGACCTTAAACAAAAGATAATTGATGCTTGTAACAATATTAGTGGTGAAGAACTCCAGAATATTTACAGAAGTATTATTAGAAGAGCTCAGTTATGTATTGGAGTTGAAGGAAAACGTTTTGAGAATGCTTTGTAAATTGAGTTTTGTGAATTGTATTTCTAGTATTTGTAACAAAATTTGTCCCTGTCATTACATCAGTGTGTCATTTGTATCAGTGGTCTTCTATCAATGTATACATATTTTAATTATGTGCCCCAACCTCATAGTGAGTACCACTGCATTATATGATCTCTGTCTGTGTAATGCTTTATTTAGATGCGTTTGTGATAAAAAATTTGACACACATTAACCTATTTTTGATCTAAACAATTTTTATTCTCAATTTGTTTATGATCCCTATTTTCACTGATGAAACACATGGTATGGAAAAGTGGCATAAGTCAGATTTTTTCCTTTATCATAATTCAGTTGATTTTAAAGATACAGATATACAGTTTTTTTTAATGATCTTGTTGCATTATAAATAAAAAAAATTCTGATTGACCAAATTTGTCTAAGGGGGTCGTATAAAAATTAAAAAAGTGTAACTTTTTGAAAATTAATGGGAAAACTATTTCATTAACGTAGGCTTATTTTCTACCTTACTTTCAACATTTTTGAAATTTACATTGTCCACTTATCTCCAACAGGTAAAAAATTAAAGCGTGTTTTAATCTTTTTGGGACATCCTGTAGAAAGCCTTTTGAAATATTTACAGATGTATCTTGTACAGGACTCTGCTGAGCAATTACCCAAGAAGGACACATGATTGCTTTTATATCTAGAATCTTAACTATGGCAGAAAGGAACTATACAGTGACATAATGAGAATGTCTGGCAGTCATTTTTTAACATATTTTAAATAACTGTCAATAACAGTATGAACGAATCATAGTGTACTAACTAGGTTAACTACATCAAATAATTTTTCACCTAGATTGATTCGCTGGGGCAAGAGTTTAACTTAAACATACAACACCTGCAGTTGAAAAATAAGTTGGTTGCTAACCATTATGTAGAGTTCCACTATCTGAGGAAGATAATAGTGAGGGGGCAAAAGAATGTTCCACATTAACATATATGGTAATCGACTAGAGAGAAATTTATCGCTGAGCAAAAATTAGATTCAGAGTTTGGGCTAACCAATATGCAGGGTGTCCAGTGCTATCTATGCCCAATGGCTATTTCCTCAACCGTTAGTCACAGAGATATTCCAATTGCAAAAATGTTTTAAATTTTAAAATCTATTATCTTAGAAACAGTTTAAATCAATAAATACATGTCTGAAAGAAATACGAAATATAAATTTTTATACTGACCCCCTGTCTTACCAATTATATTTAGGAAAATCATCCTCATACAATTTCATGCAAAATAAAAAAAAAATATTCCTTTTACGACCAAAATTCCCAGAGTTATGAAGCATTAAACTTTGACTTAAGTCGCTTTTCCACGCATAAAAATGTCCCGTTTCAGGCAACCAACCAATTAGGGACCGTATTAACCATTTCTTCAGGCAACCAACTAATCAGGGACTGTATTGACTATTTCTCTAGGCAACCAATCAACCAGGGACCGTATTTACCATTTCTCAGCACAAAAAGTGCTGCAACTTTAAACAGCTATAAGTCGGTCAATTTTGGTCGTAAAAGGATGATTTTCCTATATATGATTGGTAGGACTGGGGGATTGCATAAAAATTTATATTTCGTATTTCTTTCAGAAATGCATTGATTGATTTTTAAACTGTTTCAAAGGTAATAGATTTTAAAATTTAAAATATTTTTGCAATTGGAAGTGTATCTCTGTGACTAACGGTTGCGAAAATAGCCATTGGGCACCGATAGCACTGGACACCCTGTATAGTTATTTGGAAGATCCAAATAATATTGAAGTGTTACTGCATAAACCTGTTGAACAAGAATCAAGAGATTATGAACTAATCGACAAAATCTCATTCTATAAGTAAAAGCTAAATAAAAATATGGAGTTCAGACCAATGGTACCAAATTTACTCAGATTAACAGTACTTAACGAGTTGCACGATTTACCTACAGCGGGTCACAACAGAATACGAAAAGAGAGTCAATCATGTATGTTTGGGGCCAGAGATGAAAAAACAATTGATAAATATTGTAAAGCATGTGAGACGTGCCAATTGTATAATTATATAAATTATAAACCAGCTAGGCTATTGAAACATATTGAAGTAAAATTCCCTATGAAAAAAATCTGAATTGATTTGTTAAAAAATTAAAGTTTAAAATATTCACAGTTAGATTGAACAAGGTTATACAAAAAGAAAGTATTTTTATGGCCTATGCCACTCTAGTTTACCAGTTATACAACTTGAGCTTTTACGCTCCGGAACTTACTCTCTTGTTGAGATATAAGATTGTATGCTCATATTGCTCATATCATTGCTTGTCCCTTCTTTTTATGCATTGCATTCTTTCCCTGTTGAAAGCATAGGCATAAGAGACTATATATGTCTATGAAAGTGTTGTGGGGGGAGGGGGCTACAAGGCACTACAAGAGTGCATCATTCTATCAAGCACCTACAATGGTTGATTATATTCCAGGGTTACCCCATATTTCTGGGTTTTTCAACTGACTCATCAGAGTTTATTTGTAAACTCTTCTTTATTTTTTTTCCTTGGAAAAACTAGAACATGCATTCAAGCTTTAGGAAATCGATAAAATCTAGCTTGTCCTCGAGGACGGCTATTAAAATTTTTTACCCGTTCTAAGAAATTTTTTTCACATTATATTAATTATTTTATGTGTTTAAATACATTGTACAACAATAATAAATTAGAACCAACTGCCTCGCGATGAAGTGCAAAAACTGCATATTCATACACCACCCCTACGGCGCTTAACCGCTGTGATCAAACTTGCCTACGCGAAGTCTCTGATAAAAGGACTGAACTCAGCAGAATTCCGATCTATGAGTGGGTGCAGAGGGGTAACAGATGTAATGAATCTCTCCTCTTTCCATGGTCATTTGAAGGAGTGGTAAATAAATAATCATATAAATCCTCTTGTCCCTAAGTAGTTTAAACCTCATTGACACTCTTTGGACTGAATAGATGTTTCATACCTTAACTTCAGTTGTCAGACAACCGGAACAAATGCCATGAATGAATTGTAAACATATTAGTTTTAAAGTTGAAACCAAAGTGGAGAAGAAAGAAAAAATTCTGGCTGAAACAAAAAGAATCCATTCCAAACATTGAAATTTGTTACATACTCCCATCTATTACAGCAAATGAAAATTTTATAGCTTGGATTTTAAAGAGTTAAAAGGGGATAGTGCTCTGTACGGGTTTGGGCTTAGGCCCGGGCTGGACTTGAGTTTTCTACTGTTTCGGGCCGGGTTGAGTCTTTTTTTTTTTAATGTCCGTTACGACTGGGCTGAACATATTTATTCTGAAATTTTTTTCAATGGATTTATATTGCATACATGAACTTATTCTGTTTATTTCAGCTATGTAAAGATAAATGTTTAAGAAAACAAACTCCATTCTCCTTACAAAATTTTCACAAATTTGTTTTTAACATATTTGAATACAAATCATTTCGGGCCTGCCGAGACACAGTTATTGTCAGGCTGAGTTCATTCTACATTTATAAATTTCTTCGGACTTGGCCCAGGTTTAAGCATTGGTATTGTCAGTCGGGTGAAAATCCGAAATTTCGGCACATGTTGACCCCGAAAATGAGAACTGAACATGTCACTTCGATCGTGAGCACGCTATCGCATTTTCGTTCGGTCATTGGATTGATTCACTGGATGGAGGATGAGGGGAGAGAAAATAACTAGTGTCTGTGGTTACAATTCAGATCTGATGGCTCGCCGTTTATGGAGGGGGGGGGGGATTTGCAGGTGATGACATTTCAGTTTTCATCATTCATGACACCGCTAAAGGAAGGCTTTTACCATAATTTTACGATGACAACAATTTATTTATTTTTCTAATTTTTTTTTTTTTACGGAATCTCTAATCTCAAGGCTGTCTGAGAGGACGGCAACTTCCGAAAATTAGCCGTCCTCGCCAAATTTTAACCTGGCAAAGATGGTCGATTTCCGGAAGCCTGCATGCATTCCACTTGAAACATAAATTAAGAAGCATTGTAAGAGAAAGAAAAAGGCAGACATTTTCAGTCTTTCACATTGTACCACTATAGGGGACCTTTATGTAACACACCTTAAAATATCAGATTTGTAATAGTATGGGAACCAGAGGGGCTACATGTGCACCCCTCCCCTAATCCTATAAGACCAATGTTTTTATAACTTAGGGTCATGCTAAAAATGTTCTCCGTTGTCCTTAGTGAAAAGAAAAACTTACTATGCTACCAAAATGGTGGCCATTTTTTAATTTAAATAAAAAAAATTAAATGCTTAATTTGCTCACATGAGTAGTCATTTTATGTGTATTTTGATTCTAAGAAGCAAATAAAACCATTTTTAAGCTGCTAAAATGAACAGTTTTTGAATTATTTGTACTTTTTAGTATTGTTTTTAAAATATCTTTTAAGATATTATATTATTATAATTTTTGAAGAGATTTTTTCTGGTATATTTGAAATCAGAAAAAAATGTTCATATGAATTCATTTTAAAGGTTTTTTTTTAAAAAATGGAATTGTCAATTAGTGCAGGGCTCGAAAAACACAGTCGCCACTTATTTTTCTGGTTTCTTATGCTTCCACTTCACCATGTGTTTGCGGTCGGTTTTCTTTAAGACTGAGATATTTGTAATGGCGAAACAAACAACTATTTTCTCATTTAAAAAAAAATCATTCTCCCTCAGAGAAGAATGAAAATCTAATTTCTGATGCAGTTGAGGTCCCAAGTCCGGACACATGGGCACATCCACAATGTTTTCAAAACAAGCAAGAGAACTTTTCAGCAGAAATGGCTTGAGGAGTTCAAGTGGCTGAATTTTGAAAATGGTGTTGCTCAGTGCAAGGTATGTGCTATGTTTCCAGATCTTAATGACAAAAAGTCACATGCTGTGAAAGGATTTGATGGACCATTCAAACTAGAAACATTTAGAATTCATCAACAATCTAATACACATGCTTTATGTGAAAGTTGCTATTCTGCAAAGCAGTTCTCACAGAATACACCTTTGGCAAGATGCAAAAAAAAAAGATGAATGCAAAAGTTTTTAATCATTTAGAGAAACAACAGGCTATTATATAGCTAAGCACAACAAACCATTTATGGATTTCAAAAATCTTATTGTTCTGCTTAATAAATTTGAAGTTGATGTTTCTTTAGAAGAGTATCAAAATGATAAGCAATACAGAGAATTTATTTATGACATTGCATCAATGCTTAGGGAGGAACTTGTAAATAAAATTAAACAGTGTGAACATGTAATTTTCTTGCTTGTTGCATCTACCTATATCGGTCCACAGTAGAAAAACTGATAATTTATGTATGATATCCGCAATTATGCTACCACTGTTACTCATTTAGAAGATGTGTCTAATGAGAAAGGAGCTGACTACAGCAAGAAGAATTTTAAAGAACTTGAAGTCATTCTGATTTGCTGTTACTTCGCATTTCCTCTTGGATTTCCTTTCTGTTTTTCAAGAGTTATCCAAGACCTTTCAAACCATTAGTTTACTGCTCAGTCAAGTGAACACATGTGTTGAAGTTGCAATAATTAAATTGCAGGCATTAGAATCTACACCTGGTAGAAGTGAATTGGAATTTATTAATTCAACTACCATCAGTGGTGAATTCAAAGGAATTCAACTTGTAGTTACTTATCATATGTGTAGCCAGGGGGGGTGCCAGGGCACCCCCCTCCGCTCTGGTAAATATATATATATATATACCCTCAGTGCCACGAATTGCAGAAAGACGTTCATCGAAGTAATGTGAAGTGCAATTCATCGTTTAATTTTTATAAAATAAATTTAGCCATACCGTTACTTGACAGTATAATATCAAATTTGAAATCGCTATTCACTGGACTAGAAAAAAGTTTCATCCTTACTATACATTTTACCTTCAATTTCATTGAACGAAACTAAAGAAAATGCTTTGGAACAATTGAGAGATTTATAATGATGAATTGCCAACCCCAGAACTCTTAGCTCAAAAAATGAAGCTCTGGTATGCACATTTCAAATCTAATTCCCAATCAGATCTTCCAAACACACCAGCTACAGCTTTAAAATATATACACGAAAATTTCTTTCCAAATATCAGCGTTCTTCTTCGTATTGCAGCAACCCTTCCTGTGACATCTTGTGAATGTGAACGTTCCGCAAGCATTTTGAGGAGACTGAATAATTACACTAGAGCTACGATGACTGAAGAAAGAAAGAGTTCCCTTGCTTTAATCCATATTCACTACAACAAAAATATATCAATTGACCAGAGTAATTGCTACTTTTGCTAGTATACACTCAAGAAAATTGCAGTTAGAAAATATTTTAAATGGCTAAAATAGAGTAAAACGACCTTTCAGTTACCGCAGGCCATTTCCAGATTTCAAGGGCTTTCTTATTTTTATTGTAATTAATAATTAATGTGTGTTAAGTGTTTTAAAAAGTTTCCTGTTTTCATTTGGAAATGAAGTTACTTATCTTGTATACAGGGCCTGATGAAAGTATTTTTTAATAAATTTTTATAATTGAAATTAATTTTTTTAAATATTTTTATTTATACATTTCGAAAAGTCTTTAAAATCAGAGTGTGGCTTATAATCACGCTCCTATAAGAATTTTTTCCCTTACGAATTTTTTTAATCAGGGCACTTCCCCACACCAACAGTTGACTACGCCTATGCTTATCGAGCTAGTTTTGAAAATGATAAGAAGGAAATTATTGCAGATGGTATTAAATACCTCAAGAAAAGATTTCTGGAGTCCCATTCTAAATTAGTTGGGGCAATAGTGATCCTTGATACATTTACCTGGTCTAAAGATGAGCTGGTACAGTTTGGAAATGATAGCATTAAAACTTTATCTAGTCATTTCAAGAGACATATGTACTCCTCAGACAATTTTGCAGATGAAGAAAAAAGATTAATTTTTGAATGGTATGAAATGAAAGTTTTAGGGAAAAATCTTAAAAACAGTTGAACTACTTGAAAAAATAATAAAGGATAGATTTCCTCTATTTAGCAAACTGTTTGCTATAATTTCTGTGCTTTCAATTTCAACAGCCTCATGTGAGTGTGGATTTAGCCAAATGAATTTGATCAAAACAGATGACCAAGCTTCCTTAAAGCCTTACACTTTAAATGACTTAATGTTAATTGAGATGACTGTCCTTGAACTGCCAGAATACTGCCCACAAGAGACTGTTGATAAGTGGTTTTATTCATAAAAAAAAACAAGGCATGCCAACATCCATCACTGCCAAAAGCATTTGTGTCTGGATTTGTCTGACGATCAGTAATTATGAGGGCAAGATCAGTAATTTAGTAACACAAAATTAAAAAAGAATGCTTTATTATTAAAAAGATTAATATAATAATTTAAAAAATTAATATTGTTAGATATTTTATATTAATTTTTATTAAAATATTTTAAAAACTAAAAATTATTAAAAAAATAATTGTGATATTATTTTATATTAAATATTGGCATACCCACATTCGCGTGCCATGACTGGCTGGCTACTAGGTTTGTTGACAATTTTTCAACCCCTGCATTAATGTATATATAAATACACCAAGACTTACAAAATTCCACATACATTTTATAAATATTGTGCCTATGTATTTTTATGATTATATTTGCTTAACCATTTATATAATAATCTCTACATTGATCAATCACCTGATTCTTAAGATCAATAAAATTGGAAACTTTTTTTTTCTGTGTGAAAACTGTATAACTTATTAGTAATTGTATATTTTTTGTATTAAAATTAAGAAAATAACGTAAAATAACAAACAATGGTAATGAAACCAGTAATAATGATTTTTGAACTTTTATATCAAATAATTTACCTGGGAAGATACATGTGGCATAAGTTAGAAGGATTGTGATCATCCAAAAGTTCTGTTAGCAGCCTCAATTTTTCTTCAAAGTTGCATTCTAGTTCTCTGGACTGGATTGTAACTGTGATATATAGATTGTAATAAGTGTACTACAACCCAAACTGGAAATTGTATATTTTGTGTTCTCTATATTTAGGATATTTAAGGCTGTTCTTTTGATATATTAAGGCTGTTCTTTTGGTTATTAAGGCTGTTCTTTTGGTTATTAAGGCTGTTCTTTTGATAAGGATTTGCATACATGTGGTCTCATTTGGCAGTATAATATGGATAACACCTCAGACAGCTCTACGGAGCTCATCAGTGGCAGATGATTGATTTCCTCGTTACACTCATTCTGCTCTAAAAGCAGGAAAAAGTTGTAACTCTTCTTTTTACCCATCCATTCAGTTCAGCAAAAAGCATCTATCTACAACAGTCTTTGGACCGACAAAACTGACCCTTCTTATAGAGGATTAATTAGAAGTAATCTGATGAGTTCTTTTGCCCTTTCATGCATCTGGGGTCTAAATGCAAAAGTAAGGCCCCACAGAAAGAATTTATAACACATGTGTCAATGAAACCACTAGGTATAAAATCGGGTGGGATAGTTCTATAACCAAAGTTTTCACCATATTTTTATATGTCCTCTTCTATTTCTTTGTATTATATTTCTAAGATCTATCATTTAAGACATAACAGAAGAGTGTTTTTTTTCCCCTTTGAAACTACAGTGTAAATCCAAATATAGATCTCAGCTACGAAGTATTGCATACACTTTATGAAGTTTCCCCTGATTTTAAGTGTGTTCGAAATTTGATTTTGATTGAACGTATATATTTTTCATATTGGGTTCAGAGGTATCTGAAATGCAATGATTTCAAATAAAAGAAAATCAAATCAATAGCAATTAGCAAAGAAACTTGCTGCCATTGCAAGTAAATTGGGATCTTTCTAATTATTCTGAAAATAGATTTCTTTGTTTACCCATTGAAATAATCTTAATTTTATTTGAATTTTCAAAAGATATTGACATATTGTACCCATAAGTTTTACACACTGGCAATCACACAGACATCATTTGTAAAATGACTTATTAGTGTTTGGAATCACCATATGCAAGCTTTTCATATGTAAGAAAGGGAAAACTTTGATCAAAATTCATGGCTTTGTTCACATTTCGTGACATTTTTGGGGCATACATAACCGATATCATGACATTTTCATAATTTTTGTGGCCTGTAGACATCCTGTGAACCAGGATAAAGATTTTCCCCCATGGAAAGAAGAAAATTTCTGGAACAGAAAACGAAAAATGCAGGGAAGTACTCTGTAAAATATAAATACGAATCCACGGATGAATCCTGTTTAAGAAAAAGTAAAATTTTATTCGATTGAATTTGCGATCCATGCATGAGGGGAAGACGCGTTTATGGTTTTCTCTAAAATATTTCGCTACGAACACGTAGTACCCTCTGTGGGACCAAATCGCGATTGCCCGTGATTCACACATAGCTATGGAATTGCAGTCCGCAATTCATAACACTGAGGCGATTGCTGCAATTCGTAGTCCACGAGGCAATCAGTCCGATCTACCAGCACCATGGGACTGAAAGGATTTTGGAGAAATTTCGGTCTCCAGAAATGGCGACTTACTATGATAATTTTGGTCGCCATGACTGAAAGCTTTTTCACTAATGGCGACCTGCCCACTACGAATCTGCATCTCTTTGTCTGGCCCCTCTCGGTGGGACAGTGGTCTGCTGTTCCCTTGGTGTCCCGGGTGGTACATGCATTGCTAGGTGGAGTTGATAGTTTTCCCTGTCCGGTGGGTTCTGGTGGCCCATTGTTTCTGCTTGGTGCTTAGGAGTCACTTTCTTTCCCGACCTGTGATTAAAGTACTTTGCACCCCATGGATAAGCCCCCAGGTCTGGGTTTCCATTTTCCTTTTCCATGCTTCATGATCTTCAAAAGGGGCTAGTTATCCCAGGTACATTTCAGATGGCTCTTTCATAATGTTAATGGTTCACGCCTTTGATTGTGACTAAACAACTACAAGTTCATGTATATATTTGTAGCATAATAAGGCAGGGATAACCAACTACTCTTCTATGTTAGGCATTTCTCCATCCATATTTCTAAGCAGCTTATTTGACTTTGAGAATAAATTTTATGATGTTGAGGCCGATGTTCTCTTCGTTCAAAGAATTAGCATCAAATCCTTTTGAAGCGGGTTGGTCATCAAAAATGGGTGCTGACCAGCTTAAATTTATGTGCACATGTTTATATTACATTTTTTATTTTGAGTGTTGAGCTACTCAGAATGAAAAATGAATACGCTTTGTAAAGCTACTCTTGATTGGTCGATTATGTATATAATAATCACTCTTATTGGTTATTTTAGCTAAGTTTTTTTAGTAAGGTTATTCTTAAATTTTAGAGGTGACAGTTTCTCGAATGACCCTAGGAGAAATATCTGCAGTCTTCACTCTTGATATCTTCTGAAAAAAAAGAAAATAGCTTATACCTCCGGGTTTTTTTTTTTTTTTTTAGCTTTGAATTAATTTTAGATTAGTACAGTACAGGATCTATTATCCGGAATGCTTGGGACTTCAGGCATTCTGGATAAGGGGGTTTTCCGTAATTCGGAACACTTTTTCTAAAACTTACTGGAATGGTCTCAAATGTCGTTATAGAAAATTATAATTCATTTTAAAAACATAAATGTATTAAAAAAAGCTTTTTTACAATCTATATGGGTTAACTAAAATGAAAATTACATGTAATTATAGTATCAAATTTAGTGATTAAGAAAAATTTTGAAAGAAAGAAATGGCTGAAAAAAGTTGATTATTCAGGGTAGTTATTAGAAGTCTTTTTTTTTTTTTTTTTTTTTAACATTTCAACTAAAGTGGGCCCTCACCATATTCATCTAATATTTTGGCAGAAGCAGTTTTGTTCATATGTTTCAAAATATTTTAAAGTACTTTTAATAAAATTAAGATGAGAAGGATGTTCATTTTTAATTGAAATGAGATTATTCAACTATGGGTGCAAATATATCAAATTCTAATTTATGCTCTTCAAATGTTTCTGATAAGCCTTATAATTCTAAATGCCTGCATAAATAAAAAAAAAATTTAATTTCGTTATCCTAAACATATATCTCATTTTCACCAATAATATGTTTAAAAGATAATATCCCAGCATAAAAAGTACAAAAAAATATAAAAATATTAGTGGATGGAAGCAGATTGAAAAAAATGGAAAATATTTAAAAATAAAACGAAATATACCGGCGATCGTGTTTAATTCGCGATATTGCTAAACTGTCTTCTATAAATTACTAATTAATAAAAGAAACACGTAAACCCATGAATATACTGCAATGTAACTTTTTGCTAGAGTCAATTTTCGGTCCAAAATAGCCATTTTCATCCAAATAATAGGATTTAATTGAAAATGATTTTGATCTTGGAATTTCATCAACGTTTTTTAAAATATTGAAGATGTGTATATTTCCACGGAGATGAAAAAAAAAAAAAAAAGATTTTCCCGAGAAAATGGCAAGTTTATTGCTTAGGTTAAGTATTTAAAGAGATCAATCAGAAGGCCCTGAATGACATTTTATAGCTGCTATACTTTTCTCTGCATTTCGGCAAAAGTTAACTCTCATTAATTTCGGAAATTCCTTACTTAACATACTTTCTATCATCTCGTAAAGGCGCTGATGACTCTCTTTTTTTTCATCTTTTCCAATAAATGTTTATTAAATTGTGCAAAATAGTGTGAATTCTGCGCGGCACATCGCGTTTGAAGAGCGTAGGATTTCTTTAGCGATATCGTGATATTTCTAATGAAAAAGTTGGAATGTTTTTACCGAAAATTAAAGTCCCGGAGCAAAGCGCAGAAAAGAAAATGTAACGCATTCGGGGAAATCGAAACCTTTGTGCCTAGTGTGCTCTGCCCTATACATCGAGAAAAAAATGAAACGCCATTAAAAATGCACCTTGCAGCGACTTGTCCGTAACTAACTCCTGTATTATACTATACAGGAGTTAACTCCTGTATTATACTATACAGGAGTTGGTTACGGACAAGTCGGAGACTTATCCGAAACTAGTGAAGAATGGAATGACGCGTCTCGCCGTCAATGTGACGGTATCGCCCGTGCCGGATCGTCACCTCCGAGAGCTACTATCGGGGGTGACGGTCGGATGCAGCCGCTTAGGAAATTTTTGGGAAAAACGGTTCTACTTCGGATGTTTTCCGGAAAAGAGGAATTGTGGAACTTCTCTGAAAAAATATGATCCATGGAATATTTTCATTCGCTATCGCGAGATTTTCTCGCGTTCGTTTTCGAAATTTAAGAAGAATCAGCGGCTGCGAGTGCGCGCGGCAGTTTTTTCTGCGCGAGAATTTTGAACTTCGTGCGCGATTTGCGCATCCTATTTCAAAATCCTCTAAAATAGTAGTTTTCAATGCATTTTTTTTTAATTGATATTGCTAATTAAAGCAAAAAAGCATTTGGCGGGATTTTAAACAAAAAATCGCTATTTGGCGCTATATTTAGCAAATAATCGCTTGTTGGCGCAGAATTTGGCATTATTTTGCCGTATTCCGGTTTTGGGAGAGTCCTCATATTGGAACGCCGGATAAGAGATCGCGTACTGTATATTAGAATCATAAATCGTGTTTCAACTGCTGAAGCTTCCAATTTCAAGTGTTAGGCTCACCTTGTATCCTTCCAAAGGAAAAACGGGAGTGAAAATTCTGTGTGGTGATTTGTAGGTAGACAATTGACCTCTTGAACTTTTTTTAATGCTTCCGAGAATCAGGGAAACGAATGAAGGATATATTTGTTGTGATTAGGGGATATCTTTTGACTTGGGTTCAATTAAGAAAAAAGAAAATGTGCTGCGGTAAATTTTGTTGTTTCTCTACAAATAATTTGACTTGTGCTAACATAGTTCTTTTATTTTGCATATATTTGTTCCATACTTATTTAATATAAACATTACATACTCATTGTTTCATTGTGCATATCATTCAAATGCTCTTTAAACAATATATAAGTGTACAAAGATTTATAATCTTCTAGATCACCAGGGGCTTCTGAAATGTCTGGAAAGACAAAAATATGCAGAATAATTATTATATAGGTCTTTATTAAATTACTATCTCTGTATAAGTGAAATTATTTTTTTTTCTTGTATGTAAATAATTTGTTATAGTATGTATACAAATTTAGTGAACCAGTAAATTTGTCTCATTGAAAATCCTGCTTTGTTAGGTTCTGTTATGTAGTTGAATTTATTAGTGCAAAGATTTATAGTCTTTTAGGTCATCTGGGACTTCTGAAAGGTTTGGAAAGACAAAAACATGCAGGACAATTATTTAGGTCTTTTTTTAATTACGATCTCCGGATTTGGGCCGGAGACTCCGGATTTTTCATTAATTCTCCGTCCTCCGGATTACTAACAAAATTCTCCGGCTTTTTTTTGTTTGAAATTTTTCAATTACCCAGACTGTATAATTCCTCAGAAACACTGATTTTTGGCTTTTTTAGCACTGATTTTGCCATTTTCAGGATCATAGCAAATCCATAATAAAATGCACGGTAATGCCAATCGAATTAACAGAGATTTACGGCTGCGTGTAACGTAAATTAAGATCGCTATCGCTTATTTTATGAAAGTAACAAATATATTTTTTCAAAAGTTGTCTAATTCAGCATAAATCACTAAAACTTTATTTTCTTCATTAATTTTGCATTAACAGTTCAATTGCGCAATTTAGTTTGTTCTCATGAATCACCGAGAGTGCAATAGTATCTTTTTCCATCCATCTCAATATTGCCATCACAATATTCTAAATATTGCATTTTTGATTGACTAAACTAGCTTATTTTCATATTCTGATTAATTAGTATGGTTAATTTCTTAATTATTTTCACATAAACAGTGCATTTGTGTAATTTAGTTACTGCCTGTGAATTGCCGAGAGTATGTTATATCTTTTTCCATCCATCTCCATCATTTAAATGTTGCATTAGATCAATTAAACTAACTTATTTTCATATTATGGCTAATTATTAAGGTTAATTTTTTAATTATTTTCGCATAAACAGTGCAATTGTGCAATTTAGTTACTTCGCATGAATTGCAGAGAGTACGTTAGTATCTTTTTCCATCCATCTCCATCATTTAAATGTTGCATATTAGATCAGCTAAACTAGCTTATTTTCATATTATGGCTAATTATTAAGGTTAATTTTTTAATTTATTTGCATAATACAAATTTTTCTATTTTGAAAAAGGGATATGAACTCTGTAAAGGGATATTTTCCAAAAACTGGTATTAAAGCAATGATTTAGGCAAATAAAGGAAACCATTTTAGCAGGAATATAATTCATTGCTATATTTTGTTTTTTTATTAAAGATCAATATTTGTTGCTCTCTTTAGTGTTTTACCAAACATGAATATTTGTTTTCATTATAAAGTAATTTTCACCTGATAAAACCTTTATAAAGGGTGTCCAGTGCTATCGGTTCCCAATGGCTATCTCCTCAACCATTAGTCACAGAGATAAACTTCCAATTGCAAAAATGTTTTAAATTTAAAATCTATTATCTTAGAAACAGTTTAAATCAATAAATGCATTTCTGAAAGAAATATGAAATATAAATTTTTATACAGTCTCCCAGTCCTACCAATTATATTTAGGAAAATCATCCTCATACAATTTTATGCATCTTTTAAGTATCTTTTTCCATCCATCTCAATATTGCCATCACAATATTCTAAATATTGCATTTTTGATTGACTAAACTAGCTTATTTTCATATTCTGATTAATTAGTATGGTTAATTTCTTAATTATTTTCACATAAACAGTGCATTTGTGTAATTTAGTTACTGCCTGTGAATTGCCGAGAGTATGTTAATATCTTTTTCCATCCATCTCCATCATTTAAATGTTGCATTAGATCAATTAAACTAACTTATTTTCATATTATGGCTAATTATTAAGGTTAATTTTTTAATTATTTTCGCATAAACAGTGCAATTGTGCAATTTAGTTGCTTCGCATGAATTGCAGAGAGTACGTTAGTATCTTTTTCCATCCATCTCCATCATTTAAATGTTGCATATTAGATCAGCTAAACTAACTTATTTTCATATTATGGCTAATTATTAAGGTTAATTTTTTAATTTATTTGCATAATACAAATTTTTCTATTTTGAAAAAGGGATATGAACTCTGTAAAGGGATATTTTCCAAAAACTGGTATTAAAGCAATGATTTAGGCAAATAAAGGAAACCATTTTAGCAGGAATATAATTCATTGCTATATTTTGTTTTTTTATTAAAGATCAATATTTGTTGCTCTCTTTAGTGTTTTACCAAACATGAATATTTGTTTTCATTATAAAGTAATTTTCACCTGATAAAACCTTTATAAAGGGTGTCCAGTGCTATCGGTGCCCAATGGCTATCTCCTCGACCATTAGTCACAGAGATAAACTTCCAATTGCAAAAATGTTTTAAATTTAAAATCTATTATCTTAGAAACAGTTTAAATCAATAAATGCATTTCTGAAAGAAATATGAAATATAAATTTTTATACAGTCTCCCAGTCCTACCAATTATATTTAGGAAAATCATCCTCATACAATTTTATGCAAAATAATAAAAAAAAAAAATTCCTTTTACGACCAAAATTGACCGACTTATAGCTGTTTAATGTTGGAGCACTTTTTGTGTTGAGAAATGGTCAATACGGTCTTTGATTGGTTGGTTGCCTAAAGAAATGGTCAATGCGGTTCCTGATTGATTGGTTGCTTGGAAAAATGGTCAATATGGTCCCTGATTGATTGGTTGCCTGAAACAGGACATTTTTATGCGTGGAAAAGCGACTTAAGTCATAAAGTTTAATGCTTCATAACTCTGAATATTGGCCGTAAAAGAAAGGTTTTTTTTTTTTTTTTTTTTTTTTTTTTTTTTTTTTTTTTTTTTTTTTTTTTTCATGGAATTGAATGAGGATGATTTTCCTCAATATAATTGGTAGGACCGGGGGACCGTATAAAAATTTGTATTTCGTATTTCTTTCAGAAATGTATTTATTGATTTAAACTGTTACTAAGATTATAGATTTTAAAATTTAAAACATTTTTGCAATTCGAAGTATATCTCTGTGACTAACGGTTGAGGAAATAGCCATTGGGCACCGATAGCAGTGGAGACCCTGTATATTTTTTGTTTTATAATTTATTATCCTGAAATTTTGTAGAATTGGCGACCTGAATTTTCATATTCTACCAGTACTACCCCTGATATTTAATGCAGTATTTTTTTTTTTTGGGGGGGGGGGGGGCATTAAGGATTAATATTATCAAGTTATTTTTTTTTTTTATAATATGTTACTAACACTTTTAATTCAAAAGATAGTTAATGAAATTTTTTTTTCAGATAAGTTTAAAGCATAATGTGTACTTAAATGGTACTGTATTTTAATGTTTTATTTATAAGAAACATATATAATTTTAAACAAATATTAAGTGACATAAGTAAACAATATATTTGCAACAAAATAGTCTCCTGCTTTTTCTGTTTGAAAAGTTGGCACGTCTGTATCTCTATATACATGAAATATTTTTTTTTCTTGTTTGTAAATAATGTTTGTAGTATGTATAAATATTTGATGAGCCAGTCATTTTTTCCCCATTAAAATTCCAGCTGCGTTGGGTTCTGTTCCGTAGTTGAATTTATCAGAGTGCAAAGATTTAGTGTTCTGGGTGATCAGTGGCTTCTGAAGGGTTTGGAAAGACAAAAACATGCAGTACAATTACTATATAGGTTTTTATTTAATTACTATATATAAATGAAATCATTTTTCTTTTTTTGTTCGTAAATAATTTTTAGAGTATGTACAAATATTTGGTGAACCGGACATTTTACCCATTAAAATACCGGCTGTGGTAGGTTCTGTTTTGTAGTTGAATTTATAAGTATGCAAAGATTTAGTCTTCTGGGTTTCCAAGAGCTTCTAGAGGGTTTGGAAAGACAAAAACATACAGGACAATTATTATATAGGTCTTTATTTAATTACTATCTCCAGGGATCACATTCATCCTAAAATTCCTAAAAGTATGAAGCTTCCCTTGAATTCCAAAAATTAACCTAATATTTTTAAATCATCCTAAAATTTTGTAATGTTTTTGCTGCAGCATCAAATTTACTCTACTATCACCCGAATACATTCCATTCATACGGCAATCGATGTTAAAAAAGACTTCAGAAATTAAAACGTTGTTCAAAATAGTACTCATCTTTTACAACGACGACAAGTGTCAATCGCGCCAAATCGCCCAGCCGATTCTCAATGGTTAAATCCTCTCCATCCGTGGGCGGTTTTAGTGAAATATGATCGCAAGACGAATGGCGACCCATGTGATCATTTACAGACCGGAGTTTGGGGGAGATTCTTTTGTTTGTGGGAGTAGGAATCTCCAGTGCAAGCTAACAAACCTAGAAGCCTTTAACCTCTCAAAGAAATAAAATAGAAAAAGACGGGTTCGATTGTTGAATAGTGTGCTTCCTCATATTTACTAGATAAATCACAAAGTTTCTCTTTCTTTGCAAAGTTAAAATTTTGCTCAACTATTCTTTGTTGGAAATCAATTGTGTGCAATAATTTTGAAGAATTTTAGGTCTAAATCCAATAATACAAATATAGTTTGTCGGATTATGATTCTCTTACGCCCCTCATTACGTAATATTTGATCAACATCATGTCAAAACAGGAGGGTAGAGAAGGAATTTTTGTCTGCTGTTAGCAACCTCTCTAGGCATTGATGATTTTAAAGGATATCTCTTCAAAAGGATGCATTGCGTAGGGGCCCGGACCACATAGCAGTTTATGAAAAAAAGTAATGGATAAAATAAAATACGGCATAGTAGGGAGGTCCCGCAATTGGTTCGCCACGCTCCCCATAAAAAATTAATGAAAAATAATGAAAGAACAGAAATGTGAAGAATGTTAAATAAACACATTCCCGCTTCCAACAGATAAAACTTTTCTAACAACTTAACTAACAATTTTCATTTCTTTTTAAACTTAAAATTTTGTCAAATTATTCCATGTTTAGTATGCATCTGGGATGAAAAGTACCAAAGATATGAACTCTGTAAAAATTTTTGCTCAAAAACCATTATTTAAAAATATAGTTTTTTGGACTAGAGTTTTTTTAAGCCACAGGAACTTGTGCATGTGTTTTTGTTGATTCTATCAAAACAGAGGATGATTGAAGGGAAATAGCTGTGTCTAGATTAACGCGTTGCAGTAGCTTTGATGAAATATAGGATAACTTATTTCCCTCATATTATTTAATTACTGCCTTCGGCGACCAGCCCTATTGTTTTTAAAAAAGTTTTTAAACTTGCAATACCTTTCTTGCAGTAACTGTCGATTGCACACCTACGTTATGTGCGCAAGTCACGGCTAAGTGTGCAGTTTATGAAGTGTTGATCTTGTACCTCAGCTACGCGCGCAAGTTACGGCTAACGATGTAGTTCATGCAGTAGCTGTCGGTCGCACGTCTCTGTTATGCACTCAAGTCATGACTAATGGTTCAGTTCATGAAGTAGCTGTCTATCGCACACCTAAGCTACACGCATAAATCGTGGCTAGCGGTGCATTTCATGGAATAGATGTCGATCGCACGCCTTCGTTACTCGCAAAAGTCATGTCTAACGGTGCAGTTGATGAAGTAGCTGTCATTCGCACACCTCAGCTACGCGGGCAAGTTACGGCTAACGGTACATTTAATGAAGTAGCTGTCTATCTTAGCTACGCGAGCAAATTACGGCTAACGAAGTAATTCATGAAGTAGCTGTCGATCGCAGGTCTCCGTTATTGTTGGTTATAATAATTTATAAATTTGTAAATTTTGTAATAGAAGAAAAACGATAGAAGATGATATGCTCATGTATATAACCTGTCAGGATGCACAGGATAAACCTTCTGGTTATAAAAATTGATGAGGTACGAAATTGAAAATCTTCGCTGGAATTTAAGCAGAGATAGCAGTGATAACAACGTCAAAATAGAAGTTGTAAAAAATACAATTAACTGTAGAGGTGTTGAAAATAACAGTTCCAATTTGGTTCAAATCACTTTTATTTAAGAAGCAAATCCATTGCATTTGCTTACAATATATTTATGGCAATGTGAAACAAATCAAAGCATACTATATACAAAAACATGAGCTCTCAAGCTCATTCGTAAGGTTTCAGAAAAAGTTCCACACTTAGACACATTCTTGGTTTAAGCAATCTTTACACGAGTAAGTAGAATAAAACTTCTCAAACTTACGTAACAACGTGCATTTCCCGATGCCACCTATAGCTGGTCACATGCTATGGCAAAAACTTTAAACCTCACGAATTAACACTGCATAAAGTGCACAACACGGAAAAACATGGTCTCCTTAACTGAGAACCATTAAATATTTAAGATTCATAAAAACATCCGCGTCAACCGATAAACATTATCATAACATTCGACAACATCGAATAAGACTTTATGTAGATCCGTCTGAGATCAGCGATCTCGATCTAATCCAAGATATGTCCACTGCATTGATCCCTGAACTGATCTATCTATCTATCTATCTATATATTTAAACCAAAAATGTGTCCAGCTTTTATATCCGACGATGGGTGCGTTCCGGAGCACAACCGTTGCCGGCAACGCCCTCTGGATATGCAAAACAGGATGCGTGAGCGGTGAGAAGGTGGTTTGCATGATGAGCCCAGTTTTGTCCATATCGCGATTCGTTCATGAGAATGGAAAAATCATTTAGAATAATGACGTCACGCTCCCGAGAAACGAGAATCGCGATGTAAACAAAACCAAGTTTCCAACAGTTATGAGCTCAAGTCATAACTAATGGTTCAGTTCATTAAGTAGCTGTCTATCGCATACCTTAGCTACATGCATAAATCTTGGTTACCGGTGCAGTTCATGGAGTAGATGTCGATCGCACGCCTTCGTTACGTGCGCAAGTCATGTCTAACGGTGCAGTTGATATAGCAGTTGTCAATTGCACACCTCAGCTACGCAGCCAAGTCACGGCTAACGGTACAGTTGATGAAGTAGCTATCTATCACAGCTACGCGTGCAAGTTACAGCTAACGATATAGTTCATCAATTGGCTGTTGATCGCATGTTTCCGTTACACGTGCAAGTTATGAATAACGGTGCAGTTCATGAAGTAGCTGTCAATCGCACACCTCAGCTACGCGCTCAAGTTATGGCTAACACATTAAGTTGCTGTCAATCGCGTTTCTGTCCGCAATGCGGGCGCACGGGTAATGATTCAGCTGCTGCATATAAAAGGAATCGTCTTTTATTAGCGGGTGCATGAAATCCACGTTCGATATATGTGTTGGAAAATTTAAAAATTTGAAGTTGAAGATGAACAGCAAAGTACGCACTGGCATAGAGTCAATAAGTGTTGGTTGGGTCATAAAAGTACACAGATCCAGTTTCAAAGAAAAACATTGTTCACTTTATTTCGTGAGAAACATAACTAGGCAAATTACACATTCCAGGTAATTTTCCATGCCACAAAACATCAAAAAATACTATGTACAGAAAGTTTGCAGTTGTAAATAATCAGACAGAAATTCCTTGAAGCATTGGTAGTAAGTAACTATACTACCTCTATCACTTGCGTGTATTTGCAGCCACCATCGAAGGTATCACACTTGGCAAAGGAAAACCAAAGGTTAAGACATCGGAAAATATTTAACGTGACCTCCGAACGTATGTAAGTAAATTTAACGTTCAATACATACTGGTCTAAACTGACCATATCTGCGTCCGTCTCGACTAAAAACCGCCGTCTAATGATATCCCGCAGTGCTTCTGTGTAAAGCATTTCTGTCTGCCTGCATCAGACTATCAGTGTCTGTGTCTAATCGATCGTCGATCTGATTAAGTCTTCTTAAGTCTTCTGATTGCTTCAAGAAACCGCTGTCCTATATATCCGAGAATGGACAGTTCCGGAAACGCCCCCGGATATGCAAATCAGATGCTTACGCATTGAGAACTGATTTGCATGAAACCTCATGTTGAAAAACGTCACGGTTCACGCCGGTGAACGGAAAGAGTCGTTCATATTAAATTTGCATAAACGACCATTCACGGGAACGTGAATCGCGATGTATTGATTTTTTCCAACAATATGCAATAACAACAATTCTACTGCATGTAATAGCGATATACATGCTGCGCGGGCACATGCAATCTGCATAGATTTGAAATAGCTGTCAATCGCGTTCCAGCCCACTACGAGGGTTCAAGGCTAACAGATAAACACTTTCCCCCCCAAAAATGGCTTTTATTAGCATTATTTGCTTTAAGCCCGCCCGCTGCGTGGGTGCATGCAATCCTTGTACATTACATGCAATAACTACTAACTTACCAGCTAGATTTTTGCTCTTATGGCCGTATTTTATTTTACAATTCTTGAAAAATTTTAGATGTGATTTTGAGCTTTTTGGATTCTCTCTCTTTTTTTTTTTTTTTTTTTTTGTTAATTATATTAAGATTTTCTTTTTTTGTTTATATAAAGTTGTTTGAAGACTAAACTAACATTTTTCTAACATACATATATGTAGTGTGTATGTATGTATATATTTACACAAAAAACACCTGTGATAAAGTGGCCACTGGATACTAAGTGATAATTTGAATTTTTAAGTCTACAGAGCATAAAAATGAAATGGGAAAAATATTCAAAAGATTACCTTTTTCTTTCAATGTTGTTTGTTTTTTGTAGCAAGTCTCCTTTAATTAATGAAAAGAACGGTAATTAAACAGTACTAATAATAGAAATAATAAAAATTAGCTCCTAAAATTTTCCTAAAATTTTGAAAAAAAATCCTTAAATTCCTACCTAAAATTTTTAGAAAATCTGCTATGAACTCTGTATCTCTATTTAAATGAATTCATTATTCTGTTAAAACACTGCGAAAATGCAGTACCACTACCAGAGTTGAGCTATTTGACTAAGGGATGCTGCAGTTACGCTGTGCCTATGAACTAATGACTGCCACTTCTATTCATTACTATTCCTGTTTTAACCCATAGCAATGTCGCGCACAATGATAGCATTCTTGGGAACCCCAGTTTAGAAACACTGATTTAAACAAACCATTTTCAACACAAGAAATTTTCATGCTTAGGCTATATAATATAATTCTCTAATACATCCGCCAAGGCTAAAAAAATGCTGTATATAGAATATATACGTGCATCACATATTTTGTGCTGTATCTGTCCATTTTGTCCCATATTTTGTCCATTTCAAATTCCAGATGGCATGAAATACACCATAATGCATACTATTTAAACAAGAAAAGAATGAAATATTCTAAATTATTACCATGACTATGCAAGTATCAATTTTTGCTCAGGACTCATGAGTATAGAAATATTAATTTTATTTTTAATTACAGTTTTTTTAATACACATAATTTACTGTTGTCTCCATAACACACATTGTAGTTAACGAATTATTTCCATTGATTAAGCACTTAGTTTATCCCTTGACAGAAAATAGAATTGACAGGGAGCTTTCAGTGAGCAGAAAAAAAACCCTCCAGTTACATTCTTTTATTCTTTCTTCCATTCATTTACCTCTACTCCCCCCTCCCAAAGATTCACACTTTCATCCCCTTAGGCAGACGAGCAAGTCATAAACTAGTTATCCAAGGTATTATATATACAAGTTATTAACTATTATGTTGTAATTAACTGTAACCACATAAGTTGGTTGTTCGCTGCTACTGTCGCTGTTGTTCTGGCGAAGCAGCACTATTAGCAATGTGGCTATGATATTTATGAATTTATTAAATCCTTTTTAATCTTATTTGCAATATATTCCAATAATTGTATTATGTAAACTTAACAGTGTCCGAAACTTAAACAGTGACCACATGGCTGTTGCCAGGCAGGAGCCAGAGGGAGCTGAGCCCCCCTCAAGAGTTATTACTCAGCCCCCCCCCCCCTTGATAAAAATACATTTAATTTTTAGTAGTGGTATGAAATTTTAGTTTTGTCGAACTTGTTACACTTATGATCATCAATTTATTTAATATTTTATTTTAAAATATTCAATGAAGTTTTGAACATTAAATTAAGAATAAAGTATTTGGGGTACTTATGGTATTATTACTGGTTTCACTGTTATACATTATAGAGATAACATTATCATGTTATATATTTTCAACTGATGAGTAGTTGAGCTAATATTATGTGATATACCGTATTTGATTATAATTAAACTATATTTTTTTAATACAGCAATTTAATTGAAACTATTTCATACTTTAGTACATTCCTCTCTGCCCCGTCCCAAAAATTTATTTCTAGTGAGTCCTTCATTCAAGGCAGTTCAACCTTTCTTGAATTTCAGTTCTGACTACAGCGCTGAGTGACTAGCACAAGTATCTCAGCTTCAGAATTGTACTACAAAAGTTTTATAATTTTTTATGCATTTTAAAAATTCATTATATTGTGTCTTATTTTTTATAGTTAATTGTACTTTGGTGACATAAAGAAAGAAAAATATATCATTAAAATAAACATTGGATTGCAGTGTTTGTTTAAAGAGTGATGGAAATTTTCTTAACCAATCAAAGGTGTACCACTCATTAAGACTCTCTCCCTCTCCTTTTGATCAAAAACCTAGAAATATTCTTAATTCCTAATATTTTATCTGAAAATATCCTAGTAAATGAATTGAATAATTTAATTTATTTTTTGTTAATATTATTCAGAGTTTTAGTCCTTTCATTAATTTTTTAGTTTCATAAATGTGTAATTAATGTTTGTTTCAGGGTTGATCAGCAGTTTTCTGGACAGACTACCAGTTATACTTTAGCTGAAGCTCAAGCTATTATGGAAGAGCTGCGGAATATTCAAAAGTCTTTGAGTTGTGGAGAGAAAGAAAAAGTTGAATTAATGCAGGTTTGTCTACATCTATATAGTTGATTACAGAATAATTTTAGTTGCACAACAGAATAAAATCTACTGTATACATTTTACTTGAATCTAATCAATTGTTTTTGTTCTTTAGAGTCTATCCAGGTTAAAGGATGATTTATCTCGTCTGCAACCATCTCCAGATATTTCATCACTAAATATTCCTATTGAAAAGTTCAGCACTGCATCTCAAACAGATTTATCTGGTGAAGTATGTGTTTTTCCATTGCAGTTCATAGTATAGGAAGATGACTTAAAATAATTTTAGGATAAGAGAACTAGGGTATATCTAAGTTCAAACATAGATACTAAAAAGTCACTAAATTCAAACATAGTTACTGAAGAAATCATTAAATGTAAACATGTCTTCAGGAATTTTGTTTTATTATTTAAAAGAGCTGAGCAATAACCTCTTACAAAAATTTAAAGATTTTACTTTTTTTTAAAGTTTAGTTGCATCTATGTTGTATATCACATTTCTGTCGAACGTAGCCATTGTTACAAACGCCACATATTATGATTCGAATTCACAACTCAACCTGAGTCTGTAAATGGGTTTAACCCTTTCGCACGATTGGCACGCCTGCGTGCCGGCTGCGAACTTGCATTCAAGGACGGGCGACATGCACTCGTGACGGAAGAAACTTTACCGTAAGCGGAGAGTGGCATGCATGCGTGCCTTCACGTGGAACGTTTTAATTTGTCTACTAGATGGCGTTAAATGTCCGTGAAACTAACTTCAATGTATTTTGCCGAGGCATGACCTTGGCAGTAGGAGGATCGAATGAATTATTTCTCCATTTGGAGCGGTGAAACATGATTTAGTAATATAAACAGACAGAGCAATTCTCGCAGCATCAACAATGTTATAATTGAGTTTCGGGTTTTATTTTTATTTCAGCGTTATGATTTCGTTGATGAATCATAGGAATATAAGAGAGTATTTTTTTTTGTTTGGGTTTTAAAGGCAGTGAAATTATTTGTTTATTTCGGATAAAAGAATGGGAGCAACTAACGAGTATTTTGTATTCAGATTTGTATGAAAAATATACATCAAATAGAAAATAAATATTTCTTTTGTTCCTGAAAAAAGTAGATTTCTGTGTTGAATAGGTGATTTTTAGTGAATTTTTTTCGAGAGTTAGGCTTAGCACAAAAAATGTGCTGTCCTTTGGGACCAGTTCGGAAGCGAAGTGCTCCTTCTTTTGGGCTGCGACAGCTCCGGAATGCCGCCGTCGCGAAAGGGTTGAAAGTACTTACCGCGAAAATGGGTCATCCTTAAATTAAGGTGAATACTACATTCCCAGATTAGTAATTTATTAGAACTAAAACAGACATTGCAGAAATACAAACAACATGGAACAGGAGCAGAAGTGAAACTGCCATAAAAGTTGCAAGTTACAGTTAACAAGTTCATATACGTTACAAGTACACACAACTCTTTTTTTACACACTTTTTTTTTTACACGAATTTGAAGTTGCATGGTTTAAAAAAGTCTTCCTTTTTTGAAAAATTTATTTGATCTAACACAATTTCAAAGTCATTGTCTTATACTTATGTACATGACCATAAGCATTCTAGTATAAATTGCAGTCTTTGGTACCAATGTATAAAAATATTCACATTTTTACCACACTTCAAAAATTAGGCAGCACTGTGCACTGCTATAATGTTATCGAATAAGGGGATTCCCCATTAACTACAGGGGTACTGGGGAATCCCCTTATTCGAAGGGATCTCCCCTTAAGGGAAGATAACATTTAACAAAATGTCGAAAGTTTCAAAGATTCATAAAAGGCAAGCCATTTCTTTAGAAGTTAAATTAAAAATCTTGGACTGTCTTACGAGAGGTGAAGGTACAACATCTGTGGGCAAGGATTTTGACTTGAATAAAGCTACTATCAGAATCATTAAGAAAAATGAGAATGCCATACGGAAATCCGTCATCTGTGCATCAAAACTTAGTTCCAAACATCGTCATACATTAGAGATGAAGTGTTAGTAAAAATGAAAAAATGTGTAGTGCTGTTTATGGAGGATTTATTGCAAAAGAGAATACCTGTAGATGGATATATTATAAAGCAGAAGGCACTACGAATTTATAAGCAAGTGCAGATATCGGAACCATTAACAAGTCTTCAAGATATGAGAAAATTTGGCTAGTGATGGATGGCTAACAGGATTTCTTAAAAGAAATGCATTTCATAATTTAAAAATTAAAGGAGAAATTGCATCAACAGATGAAGAGGCTGCTAAAAGCTTTCCAGCAAAACTAGCCAAAATAATCGAAGATGGGGGCTATGTTCCCGACCAAATTTTCAATGCCGATGAAACAGGTCTATTAAGGAAAAAAATGCCTGCCAGAACTTTTATAGCAAAATCTGAAAAAATTGCTTGTGGGTTTAAAGTTGCTAAAGATCGGGTGACTTATTTATTGTGTAGCAACGCTTCTGGTGTCAAAATTTTAAAGCCTCTTTTAATCAACCGATCATTAAGGCCACATGCTTTGAGAGGAAAAAACATTCAACAGTTGCCGGTTCATCACAGGGAATTAAAAAAGGCCTGGATGACAGCAGGTCTATTTATGGAATGGTTTGAAGAATGCTTTGTTCCTGAAGTTAAAAGATATATGGAGCAACAATGTTTTGATTTTAAAATACTTTTGGTCGTAGATAATGCACCCAGTCATCCGGTATTAGAGCATCCAAATGTTCAAGTAATCTTTTTGCCACCTAATGCCACTTCCTTGATTCAACCATTAGTCCAGGGTATAATCGCTATCTTTAAGCTGTATTATGCTCAATGAGCATTCCAACATATTTTAGGTGCAGTAGAGAAGGACAACCTCACAATCATTGATGCATGGTAAAAATATTCGATTATGGATTGCATTACATATGCTTCATTGGCCAAAGAGAAGTTAAGGGTATCAATATTAAATGCTTGCTGGAAAGCACTTTGACCAGAATACGTCAAGAGTGGAAACTCAGTGCCCCAAACAACAATGGAGGCTTCTAAAATTATAGCTTTGGCACACGAAATTGGAGGAGGAGGATTTGAGGACCTTCAAATTGAAGACATTGACGAATTAATGATAGATAAGCCTCTAGATGTGGATGATCTGATTGATTTAATAACAGATGACGGTAATAGTACTGAGTATCATAATAGTGATAATGAGGAAGAGGCTGAAATATGTAAACTAACTGCTAGTTTAATTGGCGAGGGTCTAACATTTGGAAAATGTAATCATTTTTTAAAACTTGATCCAAACATGGAGCGTGCCCTAAAATTCAAACGAGATAAAGAATTGTTTGGCTGGGTATCAAGAGTTGTGTAAAGAACTTAAAAAACCAAAAGTTCAACTGTCTATAACCGATTTTTTAATAAAAAAGTTGACAGTGCAAGACCTTTTGGAAAGTAGTTCGGCAGTTCAAAACAGTATTACCGGACAAAAGTCTCCATTAAAGAGCTTGACGGATGTGGATATCTCTAGTGATGATAACGACTTTGGTCCAGTTCGTCACAAACAATTGTGCTTATTATCAAGCAGTGACAAATAATTATGTAACTAAATATTATTTCTTTATTTCTATTTTTAATTTTGTGTTTTCTATTCTTAATTTTGGATTAACAGATTCCTTTTTTTTTTACTTGCACTCCTTATTTTTACCTATGAATTATGTATTTTAAGTTTTATTGCTCAATAAAATTGCATATGTATGTATATATTATTCATATGCATATCAGAACTTTTCCAGTTTTCAGCATTTTTTTTTGCATGGTTTTTAAACTATATATAGTTCTTTTTTTCATCTTACACGGTTTTCGGATAACATGGAAGGTATCCCCAATTTTACTATAGGAAACTTATCTTTTTTTACACTAATTTCTGAAGAATGTATCTACTGTGTAAAAAAAGAGTTGGATTTATATGACACCTTTTATGTTTGTTATGTGGATGGCTATTTTGCTGTTCTTAATCAGTCTAATGTTGATTTTGACAGTGTTCTTTCTATTAAGAATTCTATTAATTCAGTTTAGATGTAAATTAGAATGCTCTTTCTTGGATGTATTGGACATTCGTAGTTAAAATTCATTTGATACTACTGTTTAACGTAAGCCTTTTGCAGTTAATTTGCCCTTATCATAATTCTTGTTATTTCCATATTCAAAAGTTTTCCACATTCAATACTTATATAGACCTGCTAAGTGTCCTAAATTTTTCATATTTAATACGAATTTTAGCTCTCAGTATGAAAATACATATCTTTTCCTTAAAATTACAAATTGCTAATATTTCAATGATGTTTCCCTTTTTTTCTCTAAATTTATGAAAATTTACAGTTCACAATGACAATAGTTCTTTCTGATTTTAACAATTTTAAACAAATTATAAGGAATTTTAGTTTTTTAAAAATAAAATCATAAGTTTCAGCAATTTTAAATAAATTTGGAAATTTTAGCAGTTTTAAATTCAATGGTTAATGTTAGCACAATCAATAGTAGAACTCTAAATTCCCAATTTTTAAGAATTTGGAAAGGGCACTAAAACTCTCAATTTTAAAGTATAAATTTGTGATGTTTATAAACTGAAAAAGTCTAAAATTCCTGATTAAGATGGTTCTTTCCAATTTTAGATCTTTTAAATAAATTATCGAGAATTTTGGTTTTTTTTAACTAAAATCATAAATTTTAGTGCTTTTAAATAGACTAGAACATTCTAGCAGTTTATAATAGCGTATTTTAGAAGTTTTAAATTCAATAGTAAATGTTAGCCTTATTTGGAAATATTTCATTTATGTGTCTTTACTCAAAAATCATGAAATTTTGCATTCTTTCTAAAAAATTGTGAATATTAGCACTCTTTCTCAAAAATTATGAATATTTGTGCTTTTTCTCAAAATTGCTATATGAAATTGCCACATGGTTTCGTGCATTCTGAGAAAGGATGGTAAACTTTGCAATTTCTTTTTAAAAATTGCCAAACTTTGTGAATTTTTAGAACAGACATTAAAACTCATGAGTTTAGTTAACAGTTATAAATTCTTGATTTGTATAAAAAGAAGAATGATAAAAATTCTGATCAATAGGACAGTTCTTCCACTTTTAAGTAAGTTTTTGCAAATTATTTAAAATTAAATCTCAAATTTTTAGTGCTTTGGCCTAATTTTGGCTCTTTCATATAAAAAATAGTTAGTTTTAGCTCTATTTTAAAGAAAATTGCTATTGTGTCTTTTCTCAAAAATTGCAAATATTGGCGCTCTTTCTCAAAAATAGCTAATTTTATCCTTTCAAAACTGAAGGAAGAACAGAAGATCATTGGAATATACTAAAAGAATTGCTGTTTTACAGAAAAATTTGTCTTCAGCAACAACTGTATAGTAGAAGACAATGAGAGTTTAATTCAGTAGTTTCCATTAAAAAAAAAGACTAATGATATGAGAATTTCTTTAACAGTAATTGAAGTAGGTACAAACAGCATTAAAAAACTAACAAAAGAATTATACAATATACAACAAGAGCAGAATTCTTAGAATTATTTATTTTATTTATTTTTTTGCTGAAAGTAACCTTAAATGTAATTAAAATGCTTTGGTCTTCTGTAAAATAAATAATAAAATATATAAAATAATGAAATAGTATGGAAACATGTCAGCTAATTAATACTTTAAAATCAAAGACAACCAAAAAATATATTTAAAAGACTTTTATTAAATTATGACGTATAAAATGACACAGCCATAGCTCTTTCAAGCATTATTATGCCCTTCATTAGTTGCGAAGTGAAGACAAGGTGCAAACATGTGCTTAAATATAGACCATAACCGCCAGGCAAAATTTACATATCAATCAATTTATGTTTCTACGTTTTTAAATACAAGGCATTTAAAATATAATTTAATTATAAAATATAAATTACATTAAAAGGAAAAGGTTCATAAATTACATGGTAACCAATATGAATGTTGTCAAAAAAAGAAATAAAGCAATTACTAAATTTTCAGAAAATCATATAAAGGTTTGACGTGTGAGTCGAGAATGAGACTCCAAGCATGACTAAGGGTCTGAACGATATCAAAATTACAAATTGACTCACGTTAAAGATAAATAACAAAAGATTCATAAAGTAAAATATTATGAAAGTTATTGCAGCTAATCAAAAGAAAAGTTTTATCAAATATAGGTTGAAAATTATCGTTAATAATATATTGGGCTAGAGCCAGTTAACCATTTTTAACATCACAAGCATGTTCAGTTAAACGAATACCGACAGTACATTTAGTACTACCAATGTAGAATTTAAAGTTATTTTCGGGAGATAAAAGTGGGACAACATACACCCCAGCCTGACACTTATTAAAAGTTATTTTTATTCTTAAATTTATCTGAACGAATACAATTAAATAACATAGTAATGGTAGAATGAGTGGGCTTAAACTTAAATTCATGGCAAAAATGAATAAGAGGAAGAAAAATCGCAGCATGATATTGAAGACTGGATTTATATGGCATAAGATCAGAATTGGGAACAAGGTTAGTATTAGGATGAATAAAATTATAGCGAATATGGAAAAATTTTTAAGTAAACTCTAAAGAGTAAGCGGCCTCTTAGCCAAGATTAAAGATAAAGTCGTTTTCAGTAACTAAAGCCAAAATAGATAAGCAAACATTAAAGGCACAATTAAAATAAACATTAAAAGAGGCTTTTTTAGAAGAAATTGGATGAGATAAGTTAGCGGGAATTCAAAAATTAGTGAAAGTAGGTTTACAAAAAACAGCAGTAGGAAAACGAAGAGAGTTGGAGGAAACAAGAATGTCCAAAACTGTAACGAAAAATTAAAAGATTAAGGATCAAAAGATTAAGGAGGTCACTTAAACTATGATTCCAAGTAATAAACACATCATCCATGTAATTACACCAAAGAATAGGCTTATGGGATAATAAAGGCAAATTCTCATTCTTGAGCTCCTGTAACAGCCTCAGATAAAATGCCAGATAAGGGTTTACCCATAGGGGCACCCATAAAAGGCAAAAAGATATCATAAAAACCAATGTAATTTATCTCTCCGACAATGCAGAAATTCTTGTGTCGATATTGGGAATAGTACAATTTTGACATAGAATTTTTTGGCAATAATATTAATAGCAGTAGAAACAGGAACATTAGGAAAGAGGGACACAATGTCAAAACTATGAAAAGTGAAATTTGGAATAAAATTAGTATTAAAGAGATGTTTAATGAAATTTTCAGTAGAGCTAATAGAATAAACATTGTACACTTTCTTCCTTCAAAACTATCTACCCGTACATGAAATTTGAAATTTTTATCTCATCCCGAAGCATGTTTTTTTATGAATTCACCTTTCGTATGTTTTTCTCTGGAGCACCCCCCTTAAACGAAATTTTTTTTTAAATTATTTTAGTTTTGGGTGTTTTCATCAAATGATTAGCCCATATAACAAATTTCAAGCCTCTATCAAATTTTAAAGGAGTCGTTTATCATTTATTCGACAAATCGAACATTTTGGTGTGTGGTACCCCCTTTAGTAGAAAATATTGGAAATCTGAAATTGCACACATTCTTCCTTTCAAACGATTTACCCATACACCAAATTTGAAGTCTATCTTATCACAAATCATGCTTTTCTATCATTTCACTTTTCGAACGTTATGGTGTGGAGTACCCTCTCTTCAGAACATTTTTGGAAAATATGATTTTTCCAGAGGTTTTTATCAAACGATTGACCCATGTACCAGATTGAAAGTCTCTATCTATTTGGGAAGTGCCATAAAAAAGTGTGACAGACTGGCGGACAAGCAGATTGACAGACAGGCAGACTGACAGGCAGACACTTGGCAATTAGTATGTATAGATGGTTATTAAAAAATGGTTTAAGAAAATTAGCTAACACATTTTCTAAAATATAACTAGGACCATTACATTTAGACGTAATAGGACCATATTGCATAGAATGTTTAACTTTATGCAGTTTAATTTGTTCGAAAATTTGGGGGTAATTGATGATATGTATGGAAAACAACAGATTTATCTATTTTAACAGCAGAAAACATTAATTACTCCAAATTTTCGGACAAATTAAACTGCATAAAGTTAACCATCCCATGCATCCTATTCTGTCTAAATGTAATGGTCCTACTTATTTTTTAGAAAAAGCATTATCTAATTTTCTTAAACCATTTTTTAATAACCATGTTTATTCTATTAGCTCTACTGAAAATTTCATTAAACATCTCTTTAATATTAATTTTGTACCAAATTGCACTTTTCATAGTGCCCCTGTTTCCTAATGTTCCTGTTTCTACTGCTATTAATATTATTGCCAAAAAATTTTATCAAAATTGTACTATTTCCACTATCGACAATAACTTCTGCATTGAACATTGTCGCAGAGACAAATTACTTTGGTTTTCGTGATAACACATACCTGCCAACTTTTACGCATTATGCATAAAATTTATGCATTTTAACTGCTCTTTATGCTTTTACGCATATATTGCTATATTTTACGCATTTCCGCATTTATTTGAATTTTTTAACATTACTAGGAAATCAATCTCCGGCGAAATTCTCTGACTTTTTTTGTTTGAAATTTATCAATTAACCAGACATGGTATAATTCCTCGGAAACACCAATTTTCCGCTTTTTTTAGCACTGATATCTACCATTCCCGGGATCATAGCAAATTCATAATAAAATGCAGGGTAATGCCAATCAAATTAACGGAGATTTGTGGCCGCGTATAATGTAAATTAAGATCTCTATCGCTTATTTTATGAAAGTAATAAATATACTTCTTCAAAGGTTGTCTAATTCAGCATAAATAGCTAAAATGTTATTTTGTTCATTAATTTCGCATAAACACTGCGATTGCGCAATTCTGTTTGTTCTCATGAATCGCTGAGAGTACAATAGTATCTTTTTCCATCCACCTCAATCTTCTAAATATTGCATTTTTGATTGACTGAACTAGTTTATTTTCATATTCTAATTAATTATTACGGTTAATTTCTTAATTATTTTCTCATAAACAGTGCGATTGCGCAATTCAGTTACTTCGCGTGACTTGCCGGAGAGTACATTAGTATCTTTTTCCATCCATCTCCATCATTTAAATGTTGCATATTAGATCGACTAAACTAGCTTATTTTGATATTATGGCTAATTATTAAGGTTAATTTTTTAATTATATTTGCATAATATAAATTTTTCTATTTAAAAAACAGGTATTCTGTGAAGGGATATTTTCCAAAAAGTGGTATTAAAGCAATACCACTTTTGGCAAATAAATTTATGATTTAGGCAAATAAAAACCATTTTGGCAGGAATATAATTCGGTGCTATATATATATATATATTTTATATTAAAGATCAATATTTATTACTCTCTTTAGTAAAAATCTGTGTTTTACCAAACATAAATATTTGTTTTCATTATAAAGTAATTCTCACCGGATAAAACCTTTATATATTTTTTGTTTTATAATTTATTCCCTGAAATTTTATAAAATTGGTGTCCTGAATTTTCATATTCTACCAATACTATGCCTGATATTTATTGCAGTATTTTTTTAATGCAGGTACTTATACATAGTTAAATTCATTAGAAATGTCGTTTGCTCGTGTAGTTTAAAGAAAATCATTATAAATGTCATTCACGCAAAATTTTACACATTCCAATTTTCCCAGGTTGGCAGGTATGATAATATATTTTAGCAAACTATGGGTACACTTATCTGGCATTTTAGCTGAGGCTGTGTTACAGGAGCTCAAGAACAAGATTTTGCCTTTTTTAACCTTTAACCCTTTGTAGATGGTTGACGCACTCGCACGTCGACTGAGAACTTGCATTCAAAGACAGTCATCACGCCTTCACATCGGAGAAAACCTTACCCTAAAGAACCGCCATCACAGATACGCATTTTCATATGGTACTTTTATATTTGAATTTATTTGTCTACTAGATAGCGATAAATGTCCTTGCGAACAAGTCCAATGTATTTTGCAGATACTTGACTTTGGCATAGGGGGATCTAATGAATTATTTCTCCATCTGAAGCGGTGAAACATGGTTTTGTAATATAAACAAATAGAGCATATCTCGTATCCTCTGCTGTTTTATAATTGAGTTTTGGTTCTCGTTTTGTTTTTCGCTTTATAATTTCGTTGGTGAATCATAGGAATATAAGAGAGTATTTTAAGTTTGTGTTTTAGAGGAATGTGTGGCAGTGAAATTATTAGGTTATTTCGGATAAAAGAATGGCTGGACCAGGACGTTTTCTTTCTGTGGAAGAATATACTCGTATGATAATTGACCAGGCAGTATGAAAGGGATGCAGATAGTAAAGATTCATGGAACTGTGGTATTTCTGAAGATGAAAATGCAAGTGATTCTTCAGATTCTGAGCTTACTATTATTACAATGCCACCAGTTTCAGTAGCTGTTTCTGCGAATGATGTTTGGACAGGAGATTTGAAAGATCTGAATTCTTTTGAGTTTTTGAGCATACTTGGAATAAGTCTGACAATAGTAAAATTTATGACCAGACTAAAAACTTCTTCATAAGTTTGCCCCTTTTCTTAATTAATCCCTTGGCAACAAGTCTTGCTTTAAATCTGCTAACTTCACCCTTTTCATACTTTTTGAGTGTATACACCCAACGGTGCCCAATTACTTTGTCAGAAACAGGTGCAGGCACTAAGTCCCAGACACCTCTTTCCTTCATGACGCCTAATTCGTCTGCCATTGATGTATTCCACTCTCTGGGTTGGGGTGAGTTAACAGCTTCCCTGAAGTTTTTGGGAATCCTAACTTCCATGATATTTGTTTCTGGTTGGTTTCCTGACATGCCTTGATTTCCTTTAAAATTAAATAGATTTTCTTCAAATTTTATTTTATTTTTGTAACAGAAGGCTTTGACATCATTTAGAGATCTAAGTTTTGAGGTTTTTCCCTGATAATAGTAATAGACGTCTACTCTAGATCCTGTTTTTCTTGGAACAACTTTTCTGACCAAATTCTATATCCTCTTGCTTTAAGTGCATACCCAACCATTATCCCTTCCTGAGCTCTCATGTCTAGCTTGCCCCTTAGCTGTTTTGGTTTCCCAACAAAAGCTTGCATTCCAAAGACCTTTAAGTGAGCTACCGAGGGTTTTCTACCATTGTACAACTCAAGAGGAGTTTTGTTTTTAAACTTATGGCAAATTCTATCCTTTACATATGTAAAACAGAGAAGGGCTTCTGTACAAAAATCATCCACTAAATTACTGTCATTCAACATTGCTTTAACGCAATCTAGGGCAGTTATGTTTAAACGTTCTGAAACGCCATTTTGTTTAGATGTGCAACTGTTTGTCCTTTTAGTTTTTATTCCTTGACTTTATAACATTTTGTTAAATTCATTATGGCAGAATTACATTCAGTTATCAGTACGGACACTAACAATTTTGATTTAGAAACCTTTCTGCTCTATTCTGAAATTGTTTAAATTTGTCAAAGACTTCTGATTTTTGTTTCATTGGAAACACAGTTACTTTCCTAGAGTAATCATCAGTTATACTCAAAAGATAATTAGCCCCACCACGTGATGATTTTGGCATTGGACCACATACATCCATATGTATCAGTTCTAAGGGTTAGTGACCTTATTCTACCAATTGGTTTAAATGAAATACGTTTAGATTTTGCAAGCTTACAGCTTTTACAGTCCAGTTTTCTTTCATATATACTTGGTAAACCATTTACAGCAGACACTTTACAAGTACGGTATAAATATTCAAAATTTGTGACAAAATCTTTTAAGCCAGAGTATTTCCCCCTACCCCAGTAGTGGATCTAACTTGCCTTTTATTTTTAAAAATGTCATATTTACAAGGCTTAGCATTATCTTTAAAAACTTTAGCACTACTAGAACTTTCATTTTTACTATTAAAAATCTTACTGGCATTAACATGTTTACAATTACTTTTACCTTTAAAAACTTTGTCATGTCAAACATTTAGATTATTATGGTTTACAGTTTTACTTTTAAAAACTTTTGAACCTTTAATTTCAAAATTATTATCATGTTTTACAGTTTTATGTTTAAAAGCATTATCTTTAACATTATTTACATTACAGTTACTATTAAAACCAATCTCTTTATATTTTTCAATCTTAAGCTTAGTACTTTTGCTTTTAACTTTCTCAATGTTAGTACACTTGTAACTAAGATCATACTGAGGTCTGAGGAAATACAGACCCTCATTTATTTTAGCATAAAACCATTTATTACCATCTGATGTGTAAAACTAAATTGTACCATTTATACCAACTGCATTTGTTTTCTTCTAGAACAGATGCGGCAATTAAGTGCTGCCATAGCTTTGGTGAAAACATTACATTGGTTAAAACAATTTGTTTCTTTCTACCATTAAAATTTACATACATCTTTACAGTACCGACACCTTCAATTTGGCTATCGTAGTCTCCAGCAACTAAGGACATTGATGTCCCTTCTAATCTTTTAATTTTCAAAAACAAGTCAATGTTGTTACAGAAATGTCTAGTTTCTGCTGTGTCTACAACCTAGCTGAATTTGTCGATAGATTCTGTATTATTACTTTCATGTGAAAAATTATTTTCTACAATTTCACTAATATTGGCATGGTACTTTTTGCAATTAATTTTTAAATGGCCAAATTTTTTAAATATATAACAAGGACCTATCTTTTTCTCATTTGATTTAAAATTTTTAGAATGACTACTATTTTTATACATATTCACAGCACGAGAGTCCTTGATAATGAAAGCAGAAATAGTACTAACATTTCTTTCTTGGTCTCTCTGCTGTTGCCATACTCGGTCTTCCTTGGCTAGGAGGTCAGTTTCAATCATGTCTATCTTAAAATCCTCATCCGACAGTCGGTACAGGATCTGAACAATGCCCTGGAAGTTTTCGGATAGATGGCAAATTGTCTGAAACTCTACGTAGACTTCCGCTAATGGATGTTCGGCATCTTTAAGTTTCTGCACTTTTCTTTTTATCTGTGTGATGAAAATGCCGATGGACTCTTCCAGATGGGGTCGCTTGTCAAAAAAATCATCCAGCAGCCTCATAAGATTTGCACGGGATTTAGGCTTGAAATGTTCTTTCATTATTTCCCACGCAATTTTGGGATCATGTTTGCCTGTGATGAGTTCCCTACACTCATCATCCATTCCATAGAACAGCATGGCAATGGCTTTGTCCCTCCTTTGGTCATGATCCAATTTTTCCTTTCTAGTCGTGGTTTCATCAAATTCTAATTTCGTGCTGGCGATGTGGCTAATAACAACCTTCGCTCATACGAGCATACTTCATATTTACACTCCATGTCGTGTAATTGCAATGGTTGAGTTTTTCCGTCTCAGCCATGGCTACTACTACTCAATACGGTTCTGATTTTATGTAAACAAATATGGTGACTTCGTTGGACTTTGCTGTTAGGGCTAAGTTTTATGGCCCCCTTCACAATCTCGACTTCTATTTTGTGCACTTTGTAGAAACTCCAATTACTTTTTCGACTTGGTCTACTTCATCCATTGATGTCTGGGCTATATAATCTGTTAGAAAATACAGAAAACATCTGAAAAATTCGACAGGAAGTTAAATTTGAAACATTGTTGTGTTTGCAGAGTGGCGGGTACACTAGAGTGAAGTAGAGTAACACATCAAAATGAGTAAAGATAATGATTTTATTGCTCATAAACAGAAGATAATAAAGCAAATAATAAGAGCATGCATCATTAACTGCGATGCAGCTCATGAAAAGTAGTTAACATCAGAACACATTACTCAACCAAACAGAGTGTAGCCACAACCAGCAATTCATAACAATTTACTTAGTAAAAAATAGCTCCACTATTTGAGCATAGCCACAACCAGCTACCAACCACCACATCATACCACGTCTCCTATGTTGTCTGAGTGATGTTGTGTTTGACAGATAGAATAAAACCTGCTGTGTTTAAAAAGATAAATGAAGACATAATATTTAGTTTAAAGAAAATTAGTTTATTAAATAGTACTTCAAATTAATTCAAATTAACAAATACAAAAACACTGCTCACAGGCAGGCAACTCAGGGAGAATTAACATTAGAATTTTAGACATTAGAATTTTAGAATTTTATCAACTTAGTTAAAATTAAGAAATTAGCATAAAAACTTTACTCAAAACAATCTATATTAAATTCCATCAGAAAATCATTAACAAAAAATATTAAATTTAAAAGAATTTTAGAATTTTCCCAGGCTCTTATAAATTTATGAAGGTTTAGAAATTTGCTCTCAGAATAAAGTTTTAGAATTTTAAATTTACAGAATAAAATTTGATTAAATACATCTCAAATATTGAGAATTTAAGAAATTAGGAGTTTAAATATAACAGCAATATTCACCAGATGGGTCATCAGACAGGGGGGAAAAGTTCCAATTTATTAGAACTTCACTGGTAGGAAACAAATTTTGTAGACTGGTTTACTGGAAATCACCAAACTTGAAACAGGAGAGGATTCAGCATTTTTCTTGAAAAGGATTGTAAACTCAGGAGATCAGACCTAACAGCTACTTCTGGTACACTCGGATCTTCATAGAACGTCCGTCCTTGGCAGAAGCTACGTTCACGTAGCGCGCATAAGAAAATTTAATACACACTTTTCCGGAGAGCTACTTCGTGACTTTCGCGATAAAAGCTCGAAAAAACCATCATTTAAATTAAAACAACTAATGTAAAAAAAAATAACGCGAGGAACTTAACGTTCCATTGAAAAGCTCGCGTGGAACATAAGTTCCATTCGAAAATAAACAACGCGCTTCTCGCGCTAACACCGACGAAGGATTTCAACAAAAAACTGAAACTGAAAAGTTCTACGCGCGTATTTATATGTGCGGCAAAAACACGGAGTTTAGATAAACGGCAGCAATTAAAATTCGCTTACCGAAATTAGAATTGCCAAAATAATACTCATAATTCCGAGAGCAGACGATCCGTAAAAATGCGAACCAATTAAAATAAATGACGAATTCCAAAGAGGCGCGAAAACACTTAGGTGGCGTTATTAATCGCAGTAAAAAGCCCGCAAAACAGAATTCCGAAAATGGCCGCAACTGAAATTTTTGAATTGCAGTGAGACATGGAAATAACTTGAAACTGAAGAACAAACGGAATTTCTAACCAAAAATGGGAAAATGGGATATCAAATTAAAGGGAATTTTAAGGGGAATCAAATAAATAAATAATTTCTAAAATTTGCAAATCAAAAGTAATATTAATTTAAGGAATGGAACATTTTTAACTAAGAATATTATAAAGAAAATTAATTTAGAAGATTAAAAATATTCTTATTAAAGAATAAATGAAAAAGCCAATAAATATTATTTAAATATTACCAAATTAAGAATATTGAGCCAGGGAAAAAGAAATAAAAGTAAATTTTCAAACCTCCAAATTACCTAAATTCTAAAGCAACCCAACACATTCCTTCCACCTATCCCCCAAAAATTTTTCATTTGAAAAATGAAAAATTTTTGATAATAAAAATAAAATATCTATCAGAAGTTACCAATTTATGTATAGCAATTTTTATCCGAATTCAACCTCTATTTCGGAATAAGCAGTTTGTTAACAAACTATAGACTAAAACAAGAATTATATAATGAATAAATTTTTGTACATCAGATCACTAAATTTGTGTAGACAAAAGTAAAGGTAGAGGATTTGACATTGATTCTCATTAGCTATAAATAAAAATAAAAATTTTTACGAAAACATTGGACCAGCCAAATAGTTTTCAAAGAATCGAAACATTGAATTTTGAAAAGGTACCTTGAATAACCAATGAGAAACAACTCTCATTTCCACTACAAAATATAAATACCAGCTGGAAAGAAAAAAAAAAAATGTGTAAATAGAGTGATCTAAAAAAATAAAACAATGTACATAAGTTGTATAAAATAAATAAAATTTCAATAGAAGTGTCAAATGACAATTGACACAATAACAATTATTATCAATAAGTAACAATAATATACTAAAATTTCAAAGACACAAGTATCTATTCATGTCCATTCAAAACCAAACAATATCATCTGTATTCTGAAGTTATCTTATATACACTGCCCTTTTATCTTTGCAGAACTCTAATACTTTTACCGACATCAAATATATACAAAAAAAAAATATCAACATATGTGATCAGAACTTACGTCATGGACCACGTAATTAAATATTTGCAGAAATCTGCACTCTCAATAACAACAAATAAGTAACAATATATCTCTATCTATAAATATTATCATCAATTCATATAATTCAAAGTAATCTTTTCTCTCAATCATTTATCTAAATCCTGCAGTAATCTGCAATATCAATAACAACAATAACAAATTTTATCTTAAAATCAACACCAATTAAATCCAGTTTGCAGCATTCTGCAATGTACCAATAACAAAATACACACATATAAAAATTATACACTTAAAAAAAATTATGTTGCGCAACAATAAAATAAAAAAAATGTCATTCTAGTTTTTCCTTTGTCGTAAATTATATCTTTGTGTTGGAATTATATCATTCTCATGAGATGTATTACTTGCTGAATTATCAGATTGTGCACAAGAAAAGAACACAGAATCTCTTTCTGGAATTTTTGTTAATCTGTCAATGTGCACCAACTGAATATTTTGTGTGTTATTTACATGTTGAATTTTAAAGTTTACATTAGATGTTTTTTGTATAACTTTAAAAGGACCTTTATTAAGTTTGGAGAGTTTCTTACAATGTCCTCTTGGAAAAACAGGAATGTATAAATATACTAAATCTCCAACTTTTATATCTTTTATAACAGCAGACTTATTTCTGTATGTCTCTTGTGTTTTAGCTGCTTTAAGTAAGTTCTTCTTTACTATTTCAAAAGATTTTTTCATACGAATTGCCAAATCCTGACTATAGTCACTAACAGTGGTAAAATTTTGTTCATTTAAATTAAAAAGAAGATGATGTGGCAAAATTAATTCTCTACCATAGAGAAGATTAGCTGGAGACTCACCAGTCGAGGAATGGATTGAAGTTCGGTGGGCCAGCAAGGCAAAAGATAAATGTTGATCCCAATCCTCTTGTGTTTCAGACACCAAATGACTAAGTGTGTTAATTATTTTACCGTTTAAACGCTCGCAAACTCCATCTGATTGTGGGTGATAGCTAGTAGTGGTATGTTTTTCAATACCTAATTTTTCATACAACTTCATGGCAGCATTCGAAATGAAATTAGATCCTTTGTCAGTGATAATGTGTTTTGGCACACCATGAAGAGAAAAGAAGTTTTCTAAACAATTTAAAATAGTTTCAGATTTAATATTGGGGATAGCATAAGCTTCTGGCCAACGAGTAAAATAGTCCGTAATCACCAGTATGTACTTATTGCCAGAGTAAGTTAGAGGCATGGGGCCAATACAATCCATAGCTATTCTTTCCATAGGGTAAGTAGAATTTGGAAACCTCTGTAAAGGAGCTTTTTGTTTTTGTTTAAATCCTCTTTTCTGTAAACAATCAGGACAACTCTTAACATAATTTAAAATTTGAACATACATCCTAGGCCAATAAAAGTGTTGCTGAATTTTCCTTAAAGTCCTTCTAAAACCACCATGTCCTGCAGTGATCGAATCATGACAATAATTTAGAATATCAGAGATCAAATTTTGTGGAACAACAATACGCTCTTTTCTTTGATATTTTAATTTAGGTTTCCTATTAGTACAATATAATACATCATCTTTTAAGAAAAACATTAAATTTTTAGGGAATGGGTCAATATTTTTATCTAAGCATGAGCCAATTCTTATACAATTGGGGTCAGAATTTTGAGAATTACGTACTCTTAAAAGAAGGTTAGTATCAACATCCAGGTCTATAGTGTTTACGTTTACATTATTTACACATCTAGATAGATAATCAGCTGTTAAATTTAGGCGACCAGGTTTATGAATAATTTTGTAATTAAACTGGGTCATGGACATTATCCATCGTGCTATCCTAGAAGTGGGGTCTTTTAATTTCAAAACATTTGAAAGGGAGGCCTGATCACAATAAACAGTAAAATGTTTTCCCAAAAGGTATTGCTTAAAATAGGATGTTGCCCAGACAACTTCTAAAGTCTCTTTCTCGACTGTGCTATAGTTTATTTCTGCATCTTTTAGTTTTTTACTAGTATAAGCAATAGGGTGCAAAAATCCATCCTTTCCTTCTTGACAGAGAACTGCTCCAAGAGCAAAATTCGATGCATCGGTACATACCGAAAACGGTTTTGAAAAATCAGGGAGATGTAAAATGGGTTCTTTAAGTAATTCGGATTTTAAGGTTTGATAAGAATTTTCTGCTTCAGGGGTCCAAGAGAATTTAATATTTTGCTTAGTTAAATTAGTTAAGGGAAGAGCTTTTAAGGAGTAATTTTCAATAAATTTTCTGTAGAAACCAGTTAATCCTAAAAATTGGCGAATTTGTTTTTTAGAGGTGGGTTTTTGAAAATTTTTAACAGTTTTTAAATTTGAGGGGTCAGGCTGGACAATACCTTCAGAAACTTGAAAACCCAAATAATTTATTGAAGATTTAAAAAAATTGCATTTACTTGGCTTTAAACATAATTTATGTTGAGATAATCTATCAAATACTACCTTTAATTTCATTAAGTGTTCCTCAAAGGTTCTAGATGCAATAACCATATCATCTATGTAAATAGAAATTTGTAAAGGGGAAAGCTTAGCTAGGACGATGGACATAAGTCGTTGAAAGGAGCTGGGGGCATTTTTCAAACCAAAAGGGACTCTTTTCCATTCATAGTGGCCAAAAGGTGTAGAAAAGCCACATTTGTGTGTGTCGTCTGGGTGCAATTTCATTTGATAAAATCCAGATGTTAAGTCTAATGTAGAAAAATATTTCGCACCACTTAAACTATCAATCAATTCAGTGATATTTGGCAGTGGAAAAATATCATCAATAGTTTTATCATTTAATTTTCTAAAATCTGTTACTAATCTTAATGTTCCATCTGCCTTTTTAACAAACAGTACAGGTGCGGAGAATGGTGAATCACTTTCTTGTATAATGTCATTTTCAAGAAGCTCATTAATTTGTCTATCTAATTCATCTCTTACATGATAAGGAACTCTATAAGGTTTCTGTTTAACAGGAATATCATCTTTTAAGTTAATGTTATGAAAAACTGTATCACACCCCTTTAAATCTGGAATAGAATTAGCAAAAATATGTTTATAATCATTAATTAAACTCTCTATTTGTCTTTTTTCATTATAGTCTAAGTGTGAAAGATCAAAATTTCCTCCCCAAACATCAAAATTATCACCACTCTCTGCACTTGACTCAGTAATATTGTTAACTGAAAAGGAAGATACTACTGTGATAGGAACAATTTTTGCTAAATTTGAATGCTTATTTATGTGCAACTCATCAGTTGACAAATTCAATACTTTTACATTATATATATTAGATCTAGATACATTATTTACTGATCTAGCGACCAGAATTTTACTGTTGTTTAAAGGCTCAATCATCACAGTAGGTGAATTAAATTTAACAATCTCTTTTAATTTTAGTTGTATGAAAGCCTCCGATAGAGGAGGAATTGTGTATTTCCTAAGTGCATAGCACAAATTATCCCTATATTTTTCAGAATTCAAAGTATTTTCTCTGTTAATTTCATAATTATTAAAGAATTGAGTTGCATTAGATAATGAAAATGGTACAGATTCATCCTTAATTGCAAAAGGCACAGTTACAATATTATTGTATAAAACATTATTACTAAAATCTATTGACATCTTATAACCCTTTAAAAATTTCACACCAAGTATTGCTGAATAATTACAAGAATCACAGTCCATAATATAAAAATCAACATTAAATATTTTGTTATTTAAATTTAAATTAATATTCAATTTTTTGGAAACTTTTATAATATCACTAGAGATGCCTTTTAAATTTATATTACATTTAGTTAATTGACTGTCAGGTATATTTAAATGAGATAATACATTTGTAAACAACACATTAATAGAAGCATCAGAATCAATAAGTATAGGAATATCAACATTATTTATCATACCAGAAATCACTGGTAGAGACAAATTCTGTAATGAAATCAAATTTGAATTTTGCACCACAGGTAACACCCCAAGGGCTTCAGAAGGTAAGTTGGAGTGAAAACTCCCTTCACCCTTACTTAGTTTAAATTTTGTTTTTCACTGTCATTTTTATCACTCCTAGGTGTATAAAAAGTGTTGTAACTCATTTTAGGTTTAGTTTCATTTATGTCAGGCTGAAAGTTTTGATTTGGCTGATGGTAAAAAAATTGAGTAGGTTGTTGAAATCCCTGCGTTTGTTGTGGAAAACCATATGGATAGTTTTGTGTAGGTTGTGGAAAAGAAAAAGGTTGTTGATACATTCGAGTAGGCAGAGACCTAGAATTTCTGTTGAACCTGTGTGATTGAGGAAATTTCCTACAATCCACACTTATGTGACCTAATAGACCACATGAAAAACACCTTCGGCTATCCTTTGTCACTCTAGTTTGAGGCAGCTGTGGTTTGGTGTTAATCTGAGTTTGCAACTCAGCAAGCCTTTTAGTGAGGTTCTCTACCTCCATTCTATTTCTCTTAAGCTCATCATGGAGCTGCTTATTTTCAGATTCTCCAAGACTCATCACATATTGGGGGTCATCCCCATGTTGCTTGCTCCACACCTCTTCCTCTGCCACAGCATGCCTTTTTGCAGAGTCAAAACTCTTGTGGTTTTGAGGTAGGATTAGCCGTTTGAAATGAGGCTTCAAGCCTTCAATGAAAACCGAGCACAAGACATCAAGTCTTTGCTGGTTTGCCACTCTGTCATTCAGTAAGGCAGGTGAAACAGTTTTATATGAGGAAGCCTCAACTCTGGCAGCAAACTGACGCACAGATTCATTTGGTCTCTGATAACTTTGCAAAAATGCTCTCAAGTTACTGTGTAAACATTCTATTGAGGAAAATCTGTCGCGTAAAGCTTTAAGAATTTGAGAGAAAGATTTCTCTTCTTTTAACTTAGGATTATCTCTAATAAATCTTGCAGCTATGCCTGACAGTTTTAACTTTAAAACTAAGACCTTGTCTGACTCTGACCAATTTGCATGGTCGGCTAACATTTTAATCCTATCTATGTAATCCTCTAATGGGAGGCCAGATTCCTCTCCTGAAAACACTGGGATTGAATCTAAAAAGTCTCCTATTGAAGAGACTGTTTTAAAATTACTCATTACATTACATTTAGAAGAATCCATTTTTAATCCCTGTTCATTTAAGTCATATTGTTTACTATTAACATTTGAATCAATATTTTTGTTACAAACAGAATTTACATTATCAGAGGTTGCCTCAATGTTTATTTTAGAAGGTAAATTTCTTTCCAATAAGGATAACCAAGTTTTCTTGGTACTAGCAACCTGACTTCTGGGAATTAAATCCCAATCTTTACCATCGTTTGAATTTGTGAGAAATGAAGGAAATGGCTCTTTACCAACAGAGAACATTGCATATAATAAAGTTTCAAAAGGCTTATCTTTAGAGCCATCTCCAGTTTCGTCTGACCCAAATACAGAAATATACATACAGTTACTTTCTCTAACATCATCCATAATTGCAATACAATTGAAAGTTTAATACTACTAATAAATATTATAAAACATGAGAGCAATTTCTAGACTGGTACACGGCACCAAAACTACTGTTGTGTTTGACAGATAGAATAAAACCTGCTGTGTTTAAAAAGATAAATGAAGACATAATATTTAGTTTAAAGAAAATTAGTTTATTAAATAGTACTTCAAATTAATTCAAATTAACAAATACAAAAACACTGCTCACAGGCAGGCAACTCAGGGAGAATTAACATTAGAATTTTAGACATTAGAATTTTAGAATTTTGTCAACTTAGTTAAAATTAAGAAATTAGCATAAAAACTTTACTCAAAACAATCTATATTAAATTCCATCAGAAAATCATTAACAAAAAATATTAAATTTAAAAGAATTTTAGAATTTTCCCAGGCTCTTATAAATTTATGAAGGTTTAGAAATTTGCTCTCAGAATAAAGTTTTAGAATTTTAAATTTACAGAATAAAATTTGATTAAATACATCTCAAATATTGAGAATTTAAGAAATTAGGAGTTTAAATATAACAGCAATATTCACCAGATGGGTCATCAGACAGGGGGGAAAAGTTCCAATTTATTAGAACTTCACTGGTAGGAAACAAATTTTGTAGACTGGTTTACTGGAAATCACCAAACTTGAAACAGGAGAGGATTCAGCATTTTTCTTGAAAAGGATTGTAAACTCAGGAGATCAGACCTAACAGCTACTTCTGGTACACTCGGATCTTCATAGAACGTCCGTCCTCGGCAGAAGCTACGTTCACGTAGCGCGCATAAGAAAATTTAATACACACTTTTCCCGAGAGCTACTTCGTGACTTTCGCGATAAAAGCTCGAAAAAACCATCATTTTAAATTAAAACAACTAATGTAAAAAAAAATAACGCGAGGAACTTAACGTTCCATTGAAAAGCTCGCGTGGAACATAAGTTCCATTCGAAAATAAACAACGCGCTTCTCGCGCTAACACCGACGAAGGATTTCAACAAAAAACTGAAACTGAAAAGTTCTACGCACGTATTTATATGTGCGGCAAAAACACGGAGTTTAGATAAACGGCAGCAATTAAAATTCGCTTACCGAAATTAGAATTGCCAAAATAATACTCATAATTCCGAGAGCAGACGATCCGTAAAAATGCGAACCAATTAAAATAAATGACGAATTCCAAAGAGGCGCGAAAACGCTTAGGTGGCGTTATTAATCGCAGTAAAAAGCCCGCAAAACAGAATTCCGAGAATGGCCACAACTGAAATTTTTGAATTGCAGTGAGACATGGAAATAACTTGAAACTGAAGAACAAACGGAATTTCTAACCAAAAATGGGAAAATGGGATATCAAATTAAAGGGAATTTTAAGGGGAATCAAATAAATAAATAATTTCTAAAATTTGCAAATCAAAAGTAATATTAATTTAAGGAATGGAACATTTTTAACTAAGAATATTATAAAGAAAATTAATTTAGAAGATTAAAAATATTCTAATTGAAGAATAAATGAAAAAGCCAATAAATATTATTTAAATATTACCAAATTAAGAATATTGAGCCAGGGAAAAAGAAATAAAAGTAAATTTTCAAACCTCCAAATTACCTAAATTCTAAAGCAACCCAACAGTGACATTCCTAAAGATAGGTTTTTATACAGGTTCAATTTCATGATGCTTCCAGAGTATGCTAATTTTCCGCTAATGAGGAAAATCAGCATATTCCGGTTCAGCCATGGTACAATCTGCAAGTTCTCAATTGAAAACAGATCTGTCTCAAAGCAAATGATCCAGACCTTAAAACAGTTAACTGTAAACAAATGTAAAGTTAACCTTTAACCGTATCTGAATGAGGATACACGATTTGTTTACTTAATTTTGTCTAGCAGAAATTAATTTTTTTAGCATATTTTTCAATGATGAATAGTAGAATTCATAGTAAAAGCAACTAAGGAGTATTTTGTATTGAGATTCATATGAAAAATATACATCAAATAGAAAATAAGTTTTTCTTTTATTCCTGAAAGAAGTAGATTGCTGTGTTGAACAGGTGATTTTTAGTGAATTTTTTTCGAGAGTTAGGCTTAATGCAAAAAATTAGCCGTCCTTTGGGCCACTGTAGTTCTGGAATGCCGCCGTCTGCAAAGGGTTAAACCTATTCTTTGGTGACTTTATATGGATGATATGTTTATTATTTGGAACCATAGTTTAAGCGACCTCCTTAATCTTTTGGATAATGTCAATGATTTTTACTCCTATTAAATTTACCGTTGAATGTAACTTTTCTTTACTGTTTTTCGACATTCTTATTTCCTGTAACTCTCTTGGTTTTCATACTTCTGTTTTTCGTAAACATACTTTCACTAATTCTTGTATTCCTACTAACTTACCCAATTTCTTTTTAAAAAAAGCCTCTTTTAATGCTTATTTTAATTGTGCCTTTAATGTTTGTTCATCTATTTCGGCTTTAGTTACTGAAATTGATTTTATCTTTAACCTTGTCCATGAGTTCGCTTATTCTTTGAGTTTATTTATTAAAAGTTTTCCCATATTCACTATAATTTTAGTAATTCTAATACTAACCTTGTTCCTGTTTCTGATCTTATGCCGGATAAATCCAGTCTTCCATATCACCCTGCAATTTTTCATCCTCTTATTCATTTTTGCCATATTTTAATTTTAAGCCCACCTATTCTACCTTTACTATGTTATTTAATCATATTCTTTCAGATAAATTTAAGAATAAAAATAACTTTTAAGTGTCAGACTGGGGTGTATGTTATCCCCCCTTTTATCTCCAGTAAATAACTTTAAATTCTACATTGGTAGTACTAAACTTATGTTGGTATTCGTTTAACTGGATATGCTCATGATGTTAAAAATGATAAACTGTCCATGACTCTAGCCCAGTATGTTATTAACGATAATTTTCAACCTATGTTTGATAAAACTTTTTTTTGATTAGCTGCAATAACTCCTGTAATATTTTACTGTATGAATCCCTGTTTTATTTATCTTTACCATGAGTCAATTTGTAATTCTGATCCCGTTCAGTCTCTTTTATATGATTTTCTGAAAATTTAGTAATTGCTTTATTTCTTTTTTTGACTACATTCATATTGGTTACCATGTAATTTATGAACCTTTTCCTTTTATTGTAATTTGTATTTTATAATTAAATTATATTTTAAATACCTTTTTTTTAAAAATGTAAAAACGTAAATTGATTGATATGTAAATTTTACCCGACTGTTATGGCCTGTATATAAACGCCTGTTTGCACCTTGTTTTCACTTCGCCACTTATGAAGGGCATAATAATGACCGAAAGTGCTATTATGATCATGCGATTTTGTACATCATAAGAAGATTTTAATAAGACTTTTAAACATATTTTTTGGTTCATGACATTAGTAAGTTATGACATTAGTATGTTATATCATTTATATAATAGATATTACTGTAAATAGTGGGTCTTAATAACTTATCCCAAATTGCTAAATTCAATTAGTTACGATATTTATATATTAACTATATTAATTATAAATTAGGAGTACTGGGGTATTTTTATTAAAATTTTCAGATTTTTTCTTCCAGTTTTTTTTATATATCTGCAATCTAGTGTTTCTTGTTCTCCATCATGTCTTTCTGAGATTTTTTACTGCTTCCACCCAGTGGCTTAGGCAGGGTGTGTCACAATTTATTGCTAATCTAACCCTGGGAGGGGGGGGGGGATCGCTAGCCCCAGGTACCATGTTCCCAACTGATTCTCCCCCCCCCCTCCCCCATCCCACTGTAGGGAGTCCGAACCAGTGTACAGCCACTGACAAAATCATTTTAAAATAGAGAGATTTTCTCTAAACAACAGAATTACAATATACCAGATTCTATTAGACGTGGATATTATTCTGATTCCTTTTTAAATGTATTTATGATTAACACAGGTTTCCGTACAGCATATGATAATTCGGAAACTGTATAATATTTAGCAAACTGAAAAATTCATGGCCAGGTTTTATAGACTGATTTCCTCAGCACTTTTTTCATGAAAAAATAAAAAAACTTGTATTTTTACGTTTTATTTAAAACTTAGCAAGGAAGATATACATTTACAATGTATTTTGAAGAATAAATCCCGTTGACATTAATATGGAGAAAGGTTCCTGTTTGAGGTTACAACCTCATCGTTTGAAAGCTATTAGAGTTCTACAAGAAACAAGTTCTCTGCTTCATCACGTGATTTAAATCGACGCGACGGGCAGAATTCTTGTGCATGCTCAGACACAGGATACTATCAATGTTTTACATGTTATGTTCCAGAAAAGTACCAAATGTACAATTCAACATTACAAACACTGTGCTGTGGATATTAATTATTTTTTCATTGTGAAAGAAGTACATTCATTGGATTATACAGTACAGGATCATTTATCCGGCGTTCCAATATCCGGAATGCTCTCAAAACTTTAATTAGGCAAAATGATGCCAAATTTTGCACCAACAAACATTTTTTTGCCAAAAATTGGTCAAAATAGAGTTTTTTTTTTTTTAAATCTCGCCAAATAATCAGAAGTGTTATTTTCCACCAATTTTTTCATAGTTTTACTGAAAATGTCCTGATAATACGAATTGCAGTTTTTCTATGTTTTCCTACAAAAAACTGCTATCGTTCACCGAAAATTTACAATCATTTGTGCTGTCAATCCATGCAACAATGAAAATTTATGTCCGTGTAATTCATTAATATCTCATTTATCTTGGACATAATATATTATATGCTTCATGAATAGTTTCTAAATTTGGCATAAATCGCTAAACGGGTCATCGAGATTGTTACCTCCCTATGGCAAGACGGCTTGCTCTTTTCTGATTAGATCCGAGAGATGTGTCCAATGTTTTTTTGCTAAAAGAAAAAGAAAAATTTTTTGAAAATTTATTATGACAAATTTTGCTTTTCCGCACTATAGTGCATAGTTTATGCAAATAAGTGTATCACCCCTATGTTTGTGTAATGCAGGTTTGGTCAGATATTTTTTTCTTTTTATCGAACGTTTAAAAAAGCATTTTAAAATCCCAATTTCCGAAAAACATTTGGGTTATCATTATCCAAAATACTGAGAAATGTAATTCAGAACGGATCTCCTTTGTCAGTAACATTTTCTCATGAGACCCCAATTTTTATATTTTCTGCCGATTTTTAGACAAATATGCAAATCTATTATCTCTTAGAATTTGAAGTGTTTAAGGAGAAATCCCCCCCCCTCCCCTTAATGAAAAATAGCTCACTTGGTAAACATGGTTTTAAATTCGTATGTTAACCTGATATTTTAACTTCGTATGTTGATAAGTTTTTAATGTATTATACTTATTTGCAAGCAATTTGAAAAAGATTTTCCGGCAATATCACGAAAATCAGCATTTGTATACTGTCCTCATTATATTTCTTTTTACTGTAAAGACATTTTCAATTTTTGCGATCTATTTACATCGACTAAGATTTTATTAATAATTTTAGGTTTTATATGGGGAAATTACTTTTCAAATATGCAGTTAATGAAATGAAGTACTATTTTCTAGAAAAATATATTAAAACGATGATTTAGGCTCTTGAAATTAGCCATTTTAACAGGATATATTAATTTATTCCCAATTTAATGTATTCCCATCTATAAATGTGGTGTTATAATTTTATTAAAAATAAATAAATGCTATTATCTTTAGTGTAAACTTGTGTTCTATCAAGCCTCAATAATAAACTTCTTTTATGTTTTGACCCTTTTTTCATAATTTTTTCTTAACGACTAGATCTGATTCTAATTTAATTACATGTATGTTTAATAATATATAATAAATTTTATTTCATTAAGTATACTTTTTATTACAAAAAAAGCTTTATGTAATACATTTATGCTTAAAAATTGAATTATAATTTTCTACAATAACATTGTAGAATATTTCAGTAGATTTTAGAAAAATGTTCCAAATTACGGAAAAACCCCAGATCCAGAAAATCCAAAGTCCTAAGCATTCCTGAGAATAAATTCCATACTGTATAAGGAAAGTCGTGCTGCCTGCATCAAATTTTTTACTTTCCTTATATATATACGTAGTATATTGTATAAGGAAAGTATTGTGATGGGATCAAAAATTCGATCAAGTTTTCGACAGGAGAGCACATTTCAAGCATCCTTGAACATGAATCAGATGTTTTTGAGGTGATGTTTGTGTATATGAGTCTGTGGAGATGATATCTCATGAATGAATGAAGTGATTCTAATAAAATTTGGTACAAACATTTGGAATGCTGGAAGCCTGTTGTTTTTTAATTCAATCAAATGTTCTGAACTCCCGAATTTTGAAAAAATCAATATGTTCAAAAAAGTTATGTAAATAAATTAGAAAACAATTGACACAAACTTTAGAACACTAGCATGAACCCGTTCTCGAGGTATTGCACATTTTCTAATAAATTTATTAAAAAATCACATAAAATTAAAAAATGTTCAGTACGCGACCTTTTATCCTGCGTCTCAATATCTGGACTCTCTCAAAACCGGAATTCAGCAAAATAATGCCAAATTCTGTGCCAACAAGCGATTATTTGCCAAAAATTGCACCAAAAAGAGGTTTTTTTGTTTAAAATCGCACCAAATGATTTTTTGCCTTAATTAGCAATATCAATATTATAAAATGATGCATTGAAACCTACATTTTTCTAACTTCAACTATTTGCGATCCTAACATAAACAAAGGTCTCCCTGAATCCGTACTCTCTGCACCGGAAATGTTGTTAAAAATAGTTCCCGCGAAGAGGAAAACGACAAGTATCATAGAGGGAAAAGCGAAATCATTAATTCCATGTAAAGCTTAAAATTCCCTCTCGCCAGTCGCCACATGGCTATTAAACTTGAAAAACTGTCGAATAACAAAATCCTGACTACTGGCCAAATTCAGTGACAGCTTAGAACTACTCTTCTCCCTAAACAATCCCACCTGTGGAGTAACAAAAATCTGTCAACAATCGCTATGATATTGCTACGGCTCTTCCATAATTGTTCTCCCCCTACAAAATGATCATAATTTATTGCATTTACAACTGAGAATGAGTGCAATCCACATTCCTATCTTACCCCTCCCCTTAATCACCGATGTGTTTTGTGACATGCCATGGCAAAGCATCTTTGCCATGCTCTATGCATTGACCTAGACACCCCCCATTTTTACACGCTGTAGGAAGGAGTAACTACGCTGCTTCAAGGAGTGTTCTAGCTCTTTGGTACTAATAAGCCTTTCATCATTTTTACACCTTCCTCAAATTTAAAAGGGTTCCCTAAAGCGGATGCACTGCACGAACGGAATTAAAATCACTTACTCTAAAAAAAAAATGCTGTGTGAAATTTGCCCTTGCTATTTTCAGCATGTGAATTTATTTGTTAGTTAAATATTCATTATAGCATGTTTTTCATAATAAAAAAATTAAAAGAATTAATCTATATGAAAGAGTTTCAGGAATTCGTTCGGGACCTGCGCAAGCAAACTTAAATCTAAGTGATTAGCACAAATAAAGGACATCAACCTTGGGGAAGGGGGAATTCTTTTCAGAGCTGAATTACCGATATTGCAATGTTATATATTATTGTTCTTCTTTAATCTATGTATTTCCATAAAGGACCATATGGAAATTATGAATGGGTGTAGCATTGACTGAAATAGTGTGTTTGAAGGATACTAATCTGGACATATTTCGTGTTACTTTTAAAGCTAGATTGCGAGAATTTCACAATTTTTAAAGTCTCGATGCACTACAGTTTTTTGCTCAGAGAAATTTTAGATTTCCTTTTATAGATTATACCCTGTTTTATGTTATTAATCTCTCATTGACGATGTATAAAACTAAAAATGTATGTATTCCTAAAATGTTTGCATAGTTGTGTTTTTAATAATGCTCAATTGTTAATATAAATTCAAATAGTTAATAATAAATTCAATGTTAAATCCGTTTCATTTTCAACTAATTTTAAATTCAAAAATGTCAAAATATTAAAAAAAATCAAATTTCTTTAAGAGGATAAAGAATTTACTTGTTATGAAATAAATATATTGGGGAAATTTTAAAATAAAAGCGTTCATAACTTCCGATAATATAACCAGAAGAAAGACTGAAATATCGCGATCCCGATGATTGAAAATTTACAGAGTAAATGATCAAAAAATAAAAAATTCCTAGTTAACGTGTTTGGTCTGAATTATGTCCAAACGACCATCATCTGATGCAATGATTTCTAAAAGAAAACATGTTTCATTATCTATAAAAGATAAAATGATCATTTTGAGAAGTATGAACAAAGGTGCTTCTGCTAAAATATTAGGAGATGAATATGGCTAGGGCCCACTTTAATTGAAATGTTAAAAAAAAAAATAATAATAATAATCTAATAACTAGCTTGAATAATCAACTTTTTCAGACATTTTCTTTCTTTCAAAAATTTTCTTAATCACTAAATTTGATTCTATAATTACATGTAATTTGTACTTTAGTTAACCAAGTATATTTTTTCATATAGATTGTAAAAAAGCTTTATTTAATACATATTTTTAAAATGAATTATAACTTTCTATACCATTTTAGACCATTCCAGTAAGTTTTAGAAAAAGTGTTCTGAATTACGTAAAAACCCCTTATCCAGAATGCAGACCTGCCAACTGTTACGATTTAATCGTATTTAGTACGATAAATCATGAGCAGTACGATAATACGATTTTGCCACCAAAAGTACGATTTAAAAAAAAAAATTGCGTTTTTCCCTATTTTTTTTCGCTTTTCCCTTTTTCAGACCGAAGTAGGGAATTTCGAGAGGCTTTGATTTCTAATGTAGACGCGTATTTACAGTATTGCCAGTTTCGCGATTTTCCCCCTCAATTGAGCTAGTTTTGGCGAAGCGAAGAGTTGCAGGAAGTGCGGGAGTTTTGGCGAAGACCTGGCAATACAGGTATTGCCGTTATCTGCGGGAAGGAGCATTATGCGCGGAGAGACCACGTGACCCATGCGCGGAGGGAGCACGTGATGTTTTGTTGATTTCTCCCGATGCTTGTTTTGCTGTTTTTGCTGAGATCAGTTTAGTTTATATAGTTAATCAATTGAATGATGTCTACAAAGACGAATGCCCGATCTCAAATGTTTTCCGAAAAGTATTGCAGAGAGTTTGAATTTATCAAAGAATCAAGAATAAGTGCATCGCTTGCCTTTTGTGTTGTATGTAACTGTGATATCTCCATTTCTCATGGCGGACGTGCGGACATAGTTAAATATTCGAAAACGGCAAAACACGTGGATAAATTCAAGACTTCCAAAGCTACGAAGTCTATAAATGAATTTTTAACTGTGAATAAAGAATTGCAGACTACTAAAGCGGAAGTTATGTTCACCTCATTCATTTTAGAACATAATCTTCCGTTAGCTACTACAGACCATGCTCGCCCATTATTTCAAGCGATGTTCCCGGATTCGAAAGAGGCAAAACATTATTCCTGTGGGCGAACAAAAACAGCTTTTATTATTAAAGAACTAGCCCGTGAAAATCAAAAACAAATAATTGCAGCTACTAAAAATCCATTTATGGTGTCTACTGATGGGAGTCAGTGTGGCGATGATCAATTGTATCCATTCGTTTTAACGTATTTTAAAGAATCATCAAATGGAGCAAAAACTGAGCTCTTGTCTTTGCCAAAATTAATGGAATCCCCTACTGGGGAAAACATGGGAAACAAATTACTGGGGAAACAAATCTTGTATGTCTGGACCTTGTTTCCAGCAAAAATATTCTTCTGGGTTTTTAAAAAAAGGCAAAGTCAGCCACATATGTTGGTTTAAATAAAAGTTAGATTTATTAATGCTGTTGTAATGTGCAAAAATTGTGTCCTTAACTTTCTTTTTAATAGAAATCAAAAGTCCATGATGTACATTATAGTTTTCTAACTGTTTTTATATTGATGCATTTTATTAAAGAATTAATATTTTTATTTAATTTTAAATGTTTAATTTAAAAATTAACAACATAAAAATGTTTGCTGTGGATTGTAATAATTTAATTGGTTTCTCAATAGAATTTTGATGTAGGGAAAAAAAATCCCTACAGCCTGATTATCAAGAATTTACATAGCTGAAATATACCGCGCGTACATTATCGCGTGCGTCGTTACGCTTTTTGGCTCTGAGAGGTTGGCAGGTCTGAGAATGCCTGAAGTCCCAAGCAGTTCAGATAATAGATCCTGTATTGTATTTATTGTTATGAAATATGTTCACTTTTCATATGTAATATTGTGCGATAAATTTATCATTATTCTCATGGATCTTGCCCATTCCATTCACGAGAGAAGATATTTGGGGTAATTGTTTTGTATTTGGATGCTTTTAGTTGGTTATTTACAAAAAGAATAACCTATTTCTCCATCCATAATGCTCAACGAAATTTTGGCAACAAATTTGATGGAATATCGCCAACTTGACAAGTTTTTAAATTTTTCCAAATGGATGAAAATGTCACTAAATTGATAGAAATGACTCTAAATCAATGAAAATGATGACTAATTGGTGAAAATTCAATATCTTGGAAAGAATATAAAAATCTACTATTAAAGAAGATACTTTGGGTAACAGTTTTGCATTTGGATACCATTAGTCGTTTATCTGCCATAAGAATAACCTATATCTATGCCCATAACATTTGGTGAAATTTTGGTGACGAATTTGGCAGAATATCGCCAAGTTGTTTTATATGTTGCCAAATTGACGAAAATGTTTCTAAATTGTTACAAATGTCGCTAAATTGATAAAAATGACACCCAGACACCCACTCAATGAAAATGCTGACTACTTGATGAAAAGTCAATATCTTGGAAAGAATATAAGAATCTACTATAAGAAAAACCTATTTCTCATAATGCTTGGTGAAATTCTAGTGACGAATTTTGACAGCATATTGCTAACTTGGAGAGTTTTTTTAAATGTTATTAAATTGACTAAAAGGTCGCCAAATTGATGTAAAAGTGTTGCTAAATCAATTAAAATGATGACTGATAGTTTTGTATTTGGACGTCATTATTCGTTCATCTACTATGAGAATAGCCTATTCTCCATCCATAATGCATGGCAAAACTTTGACATCGAATTTGATGGAATATCACCAACTTGGTGAGTTTTTAAATGCTGCCAATTTGAGAAAAATGGGTACTTGCGTATTATCCCGTCGACCATTGGCGAACTTTTATTTGGCAACAAAAAGTTCACAAAACATAGCCAATCAAACTTTGTAACCAAAATATTATCGCCAACAATGAAGTTTTGTTTACATTTAAAAAAACTTTGCTTTCATTTTCATGCCGTGAAGATGCAAACAAAACACTTAACACAAATTGTCCCTGACACAAATGACGGGATAATACGTAAGTAATAATACATACCGTCTTACTACTCGCATATTATCCATCATGTATAAAACGTAGTGCAGTTATCCATCACGTATATCACGTGTAAAGTGTAGTGCAGTTACAAATGAAAGTCTGGATCCCTCAAACTACATGTCTTTTCTAATGGCTACACGTTTCTGACAATCTTTCACATTGCATCGCCACTGTTTGTCTGTTTTCTCATAAAGACTCATATCGTGGCCATTAACGCACATTTTTTTAGATGCTAGAATTCCGTATTGTTGAAAATAGGCCACTGCATGCTCTTCTGTAGTAGGCAAGTCCCAAATTTTAATAATTTTGCGGCAGAGAAAAAAACAGCACGCTTTAATATGTGCATTTACCAAAGCAAAAATGGATGGCTTCTGCTTTAGTGACCAAGGTTTGCACAGTGTGCTGTGATGTCATGGTTTTCGATTTTGACTTTAAATGGTCGACGGGATAATACTCAAGTACCCAAAAATGTCACCAAATTGATAAAAATGATGACTAATTGATGAAAATTCAATATCTTTGAAAGAACATGACAAAACGACTATAAGAATAACCCATTTCACCATCCATCCTTAATTCTTGGCGGAAAATTTGGCGGGATATCACTAACTTGGCAACTTTTTTTTACATATTGCGAGATTGATAAAAATGTCGCTAAATTGATGAAAATGGTGCTAAATAGGAGGTAATGCTTTGAACATTTTTTAGTCTGTCATATGACGGGCATACCTTCTAGTTAATAAGAAATGCGCTTCTCTCCATTTGTTTGTAACACTTAACGATACATATGGCGAACTTGACGAATAATCTAGCGAAATATCACCATCTTGGAGACATTTAGCCATATATTGACAAAAATACATTGTCAAAATAGCAAAAATGAAGTTAATGAATGTGACAACTAATTGATGAATTTATTATTAAAATATTTTAATATTTGGATTACACTTATCCTCCGATTTACATGGCACTTGTTTTACACGGTTTATAAATTTATAGATTTCAAAAAATTGATAAAAATGTATATTCCACTCCATATACACCTATACAAAGATTTGACGACATTTTTGAATTTTATTCCTTTGGTAACACTGATGAAAACAACAGGGGATTCCCGGTGTTGTAAAATATATACATTTAGGGGAATCGCCGTATAGGGAAATCCCCATAATAGGGGAATCCCCGTATGTATTTCACAACAGTAAAGCTATCTGGTTCATGCAAGTACATAGTGCAGAAGCATTTTAGCAGCAAAGCTTATATTATTGTGCATTTATTTTTTGAACTGGTAAGTTTTCAACATTTATAGTTTTTCTTTCATCTTTATAGTTTGCGTAAATTTGTTATGGTTCTATAATGTCAAAGGATTTGAAGAAAAATCAAATGAAAAGAAAAGTTATTTCTTTAGAAACTAAAATTCAAATATTAGACCGTCTATGTAATAGAGAAAGAGTAACGGATGTTGCTAAATTTTACTCCATGAATGAAGTCACAATAAGGACAATAAGAAAAAATGAAGACTCCATTAGAAAAAGTGTAGCAGCTGGAACCTGCAGCAGTATGAGTACGACTTCATATATCAGAGATGTTACAATTGAAAATTTGGGAAAGGCCTTAGTGATATGGATAGAAGACCAAACTCAAAAGCGAATCCCGATCGATACCAATGCTGTTACAAATAAAGCTTTGAAGATTTATCAATCACTTAAGAATCAGTCGCCGTCGACTTCGTCCGATGAAAAGAAGGTATCGTTTTCATCAAGCCATGGGTGGTTCGACAGATTCAAACAAAGACATTCTTTACATAATCTGAGAATGAAAGGTGAAAGTGCATCTGTTGATTCAGATGCAGCACAACAATATCCGGCAAAACTTGCTGAAATCATTGCCGCTAACTCCTACACTTCTGATCAGGTTTTCAATGCTGACGAGTCCGGATTATTCTGGAAAAAAATGCCGGAAAGAACCTTTATAGCCAAAGCTCACAAATCAGCTAGTGGCCATAAAGTAGCGAAAAGTCATATAACAGTTCTTTTCTGTTGCAATGCTTCTGGCGATTATATGATGAAACCATTGGTAATTAACAAATCAAAATCACCACGATCATTCAAAGGAATAAATATCAAAAACCTTCCTGTCTATTGGATGACTAATAGAAAAGCATGGGTCACTGCCATAGCTTTGAATGAATGGTTCCATAACTTCTTTGTTCCAGATGTCAAAAATTATTTAACTAAAATGGGATTGCCTTTCAAGGCTCTTCTATTAATTGATAATGCACCAGGTCATCCTCCAGATTTACAACACAAAAATGTAAAAGTTGTTTTTTTACCAAGAAATACAACTTCCTTATTACAGCCGTTTTAGATCAAGGGATAATTTCGACTTTTAAAGCACTGTACATCAAGTAAACTTTCAGGTATATCTTAGAACAAATGGAGAATGATGAATCTCTTACTCTGGTGGATGCTTGGAAGAAATTTACAATTTTAGATTGTGTTAAGCATGTTGGACTGTCATACACTCAGATCAACGATCAACGCCTGCTGGAAAGCAATATGGCCGGATGTTGTTGAAAGTGGAAATGATAAATCACCAATAGATCATGAATATTCTCAGATCACTGAGTTGGCCCATACTATAGGAGGAGAAGGTTTTGAAGATTTAGCTCAGGCAGATATAGAAGAAATAATGGCTGATGAAGAATTGAAAGAAGATGATTTAATTAACATGATTCGTGAAACAAACAAACATAATGAAGACAATGATTCTGATGAAGAGTAATCTGAACCAGTTGCGTTCACAGCAAGAATCATAAGCGTAGGACTGGATTTGGGAAGAAAATTGGGCAACCATTTCTTGCAATATGACACAAATGTTGATCGAGCTCTCCGATTCCAGCTAGACCTTCGTAAATGCTTAAATCAATATGAAGAGGTCTATAAAGATTTAGCAAAAAAACCTATGCAATTGTTAATTACAGATTTCATGACAAAGTCTTGTCAATCCGAGATCTTGCCTAATTCGTCAACCATTGAGCCAGAATCGCATCAAGAAAGCTCAAGTGATGAAAGTGACATCATACCTATCAGAAAGAAAAGACTGATAGTACATAAAAGTGATGACAGTGATTAAACTTATAATTAATTTTTAAGGGTCTTTTTGTTTTTTTGTTCTTTGTTCCTAATGTAAAATAAATTAAATATGTTATATTACTACATTCATATGTTTGTTGTTTTATAAACTAAGTAACTGTTTTATAAATTAAGTTTTCTAAGATGTCTTACTTTTGTTTTACTTAAATAAGTGACTGAATCATGCACATTTTGGGGTTATTTTCGTTTTACACGATTTTACTTAGCAAAATCCAAGGTTTCAATTTACACGGTTTTGTGAAGAACCTATCTTCCTTGTAAATCGGGGGACTGGTGTATATTGCTTATTGAGCATTCTATCAATATTGATAATTGTTAATCTAGAGTTGTGTCAAATATAAGTTAAATGGATATGAAATGCTATATAGGTGGTCATCCTGAAAAGTGCCAAATGCTCAATTCAACTTTACAAACACTGTGCCATGTATCTTTTCATCATTTTTTCACTGTGAAATAAATAAATTCATTGCATTATATAAGAAAACTCATGTGCTGCCCACATCAGGTGTTTTAAAATGTTGTGGGTTATATTATTTATTTTATTCATATTGTTTTAATATAAAAAGTTAAATATAATTGATATTTCAATACTGAAGGAGTTTTTGCGATCTCTTCAAAAGATCCCATTCCACTTTTAAACTGCTTGTACCGTAGATAGAATGTGCAGGATTTCGAAAATAAAGTCCTGGTTGAAAAATGTAGATCTATGTATCCCGCCTTCAATGATAGTTTGGAATAACATATCCCATTCTTAATGTGATAAAATTAAATTGTTCTTTTCATCTTTTTCTTGTTCTTTCTAATAACCCTCATAATATTGCACCCTTATATCTCTCCACAGTCACTGGGAGCTTTGGGTCCATAACTCTTCCGCTGAGTGCATTGCTGTCCCTGTGACTTCCTCGTATTTTCACTTCTACATGGGAAAAAAAAATTATAGTTTAAAATACTAAATTTAAGAATGACAGGTTCGCATTATACTAGTCTAACTCTCTTATTATACAGCTCATATCAAGTTACCTTAGTAAATACATTATTTGTGTGAATCGTAAAATATGGAATTGGGATAGAGTACTTAATCTTGTTCAAAGTCAAGATATCGAAAAAGAAATGTTCTCTCTTATGGAAAGTTTTGAATATTCGACACAGCGTCGAAATTTTCCAAAATACCCTGCAACCATATAGCTGTCAAAAATGCTTATTTAGAAACTACATTTTTTTGCATTTGCTTAAAAAGGTGATTTCTAAATAGCAGGCTGGGCGCAACAACTAAAGTTTCAAAATTTTTAAAATATACTATTTCAATATTTTAAGTGTTTTCTCCGAAAATTGCTGGAATCTAATAAAAATTTATATACTCTATCATACCTCCCCCTTCCCATTTTTTCATCTGTGATTTAAACTGTCTCAGCCTACATTTCCCTGATTAACATGCAATATTCACTGGCATGCTCTGTTATTTTTTCTTTACCTTTTTCAATGGAGTATGGTCGCACACTAACCAAACTCACTCTTTGTTTTTTATATTCTTCCTTTCTGAATTCCCCCACTTATTTAAGGAGTATTGCGCCTACGTATGTAGTTTCAGTTCATTGCTTATTTTGAGAGTAACCACTTAGTGGTCTACACACCTGCTATGCGGCAGAAGCACTCTCCGCCGTACAACTGTCCAAGGATGTTTGACACCATAAAGTAAACAAACGACATATCATGATAGCGTTACAGTTAAAACTTAAATAATGGATATTTCGCAGTTAACTGTTTTTATACTGGATCATTTATTTAGTGTCCGAGTTTAATCTCATTTAAGTTCCTGTAGATTGTATCTTAGTTAACCACATTATGCTAATTTTCGGTATCACTGTAAATTAGCATACTCTAGAAGCATCACAACAGATACGGGTATAAATACCCAGTGTCTGTAAAGGCACATTGGCATTAGCTTTGCTGCTGTTTTGCTCTTGACTTGTGCTTTTATCTTGCTTTGTGCTTATAGATTATGAGCTGGTAGTTGACTTATTGTTTGACTCACAGCCAAATGTAGCGAGCTATGTTATGAGTATAGCCAGTGTTTGTGTTATGGCTATGTACATGCTCAGTATGGAGCAGTATAGTTTTTGATGTCTTCCTGTAAGCAACATCACATTCGATGATGCATGCTGGTGTTATTTCTGTCTGCATTAGTTTGTAAGTAATAAATTTATTTTTATTCACTCAGTGAACTTCTTCACATCATTTAAATGCCTGACTCTTTAGTCAGAGAGACTTTCAAAATTTCCTTTTCTCGACTAAAATTTACTGACACAATGGACGTATACTGGATCATCTATATTACGTCTACTGCTCATCCAAATTATGTCCAGATTGATGTCTAATGGATATCCATATGGATACATAATGGATGTGCAATGGACGTGAATTGGATCATCCAGATTATGTTCATACATCCATATTATCAGATTATGTATTTCATATTTATTCTAATGCGTTCTTAAAAAACTAATAGCTTAAGAAATGTTAAAAAATATGTTAAAAATGTTTAAATATAGCAATTATATTGATTTTGCAAAAACATGGTTTTACTTGTATTTTGTTACTGCTAATTCCTTTTGAGATCCTCCTAGACTTGAACCTGCAATGTGCTGTATGCATGTGTTGAAAGGAATTTACTTCTGTATCCACTGTACAATATTTTTCTTATCTTTAATAAATCAAAATAAATCTTTTTAAATATTTTTCTGTATTTCTAAATCAAATAAATTAAAGTTATTTTTATTTTCTAACATAAAATAAGAAGGTATAAGAATCAGAGATATTGAGTTGTCCGGAAACTACTTTTGGTTATTCTGTAAGGTAGCTTGCAGATGATTTTAATGTTATTTGAAATAATTTTTTGAGAATGCATTGTGACAACTGGTATATTCATTTTAAATAAATCTTATCAAAATCGTGGTATGTTTACCTAGACATAGCCGAATGTAGTGAGCTATGTTATGTGTATAGCCAGTGTATATGTTATGGCTATGTACATGCTCAGTATAGAGCAATACTGTTTTTTATATCTTCCTGTTAGCACAGTCAATGTCTGCTGTTATTATTTCTGTCTGCTTTAGTTTTTGAGTAATAAATTTATTTTTATTATTACTCACTCTGTGAACTTCTTTCCATCACTTAGATGCTTGACTCACCCACTGACTCTTTATTCAGAGAAACTTTCAAATTTCCTTATCTCGACTAAAATTTGCTGGCAATGGGTTATGGGCTGAGTAAAATGCAGTTTGCACATAATTTAAAGTGATTTTTGTGAACTAAGCAAATTGATGGGGACCGTGGAATGGCTGCAAACTTACCCCTAACAGTGAACTGCCGTTTTGTTTAAGTTTCAAAGAGAGGATTTGAGTATAATGCCATGGTGGGGATGTAAAAATTAAACAGATCTAACTATGCCACATGGAACATAAATATGAAGTATACCCTGAAAAGTGAAGGCTGCTACAGATTTGCCGTAGGCACAGAAATTAAGTTGGAAGAAACAGCAACCAGAAAAGAAAGACTGCTATGAAAGGAGGAGATATAAAGCAATTGCAATGCTGTAGTATGGAGTGGAAAAGGACCACAGAGAGTTAATATCTTGTACCGATGACCCCAAAGCGGCATGGGATATCCTTTAAACCTACAAAATGACATGGGTAGGGAGGCAGGTGAAGCAACAGAAGAAGATGAAGACACTGATAAAAACAGTGAGGAAATGGAGTCTTCTGTTGATCACAGTCTGGTTTCCTATTCAGGTACTCCCTTGGTCATGAAAGTCATTCAGAGGAAAATTGGATCAAGGACAGATGTGTACTATTACTATCAAGAAAAAACCCAAAGACTCGTATCCATGAATGATGTTAAAACATTTTGTGAGAAAAATAATTTGAAATTTGAAGAAAAATTATTTAATTTCAAAGGGGATCAAGGTACTTCAGGTAACCAACCAGAAGCAAATAATGTGGAAATTAGAATCCCAAAAAACTTTAAGAAAGCTGTCAATTCACCCCAGTCCAGAAAGTGGAATACTGCAATAGCAGAAGAATTAGGTGTTATGACAGAAAGAGGTGTCTGGGGGCCTAGTGCCTGCACCTGTTTCCGACAAAGGAATTGACTGCCATTGGGTATATACACTCAAAAGGGATTAAAAGGCTGAAATTGGCAGATTTAAAGCGACTTGTTGCCCAAGGGTTTAATCAAGAGAAGGGGCAAACTTATCATGAAGTTTTTATTTTAATCCAGTCATAAATTTTACTATTGTTAAGATATTTTTCACTATATTTGTTTGTATGTTAGAATGGCTATGTGATTTACAGCGTGATATGAAATGTGCATATTTATATGTAAAATTTAATGGTATAATTTATATGTATCGGTCACCTGGTTTTAGTAATAAAAGTAGAAATAATTGTTTGATGTAAGCCATATATAGCTTTTCTCAGAAGGCAAAGTGGCTGGAAATGGTATCTTGAATTAGATGATGTGCTCAGGAAATTGAATTTTGTTACGTTCAAATGGTGCAATCGTGCATATATATTTAGGTAATAAGAATATTCTGTTAATTGTATGTTGATGGCATAATTGTTTTTGTTAAACATAAAAAAGACCTACAGTATGTAGTTTCACTACTGAAATCTAAATTTGACATCAAAGTTTTATGCAAAATAAAAATTACTAGGTATTGAATTTGAAGAAAACCAAAATAAATACTTTATTCATCAAAACCAATACATAAAGGAAATGTGTGATAGATTTATAAAATTTAAATATCCAATAATTCATAATGTTTCAATTTTATGAAGGACTTTTGAACATAAATGTGTCAATTTATCAACCATGGAAGCAGAATATATTTCTTTAACCAAAGCTGCTAAAGATATGATATATTTGCAAAATATTTTAGGAGAATATAAAAAGCTTGGAATTAAATTGGATGATAGTATTTTATACTGTAACAATCAACCGGTCATAAACTTTTCTAATTCACTCATTAAAAATCATAGTACAAAATACATTGATGTAAAATACTACATCCTTAGGAATTTAGTTGAAAAAAAACGTATTTGAAATTAAATTTGTTAATAGTAAAAATAATAGAGCTGATGGTTTTACTAAACCTATAACTAAAATGATTTTTAAATTTTGTGCAGAAATTTTGAAAATGTAAAATTCTAGAAACTTTAAAAGAAAAATTTAAAGTGAATTATAGGTATAAATTTTAAAAAATTGTATTCAAAATTGTGTGAAGTAAATATCTTAAAAATACAATTTTTTCAAATCCCTCATTATGTAGTTTAGATACAAATGAGTTTAAACTGTATGTCGATAAGTATTTTTGTGTACTATACTAAAAATCAATTTTCCATAATACAAAATGTCTGTACTATAAACTTCTCAACAAGCAGGTTAATTGCTGTTGATTTCAACTGTGTGGCGAAGGAATAAAATATAGTAGTTTAGAAAATCATCTGTTGTATATATAAGGATTTTTGTATATATTTTTAATTTGACATGTTATGTGTCTCATGAATGTGCTTATACATCATATTTGATATTTTTGTAATTTATGTTTATACCAAGATTTTTCATGATATTCACCTAAGCTTGTTAGCTTACAATATAAATTTATAAGACTTGTTGAATGTATTTCAGTCTCTTAGAAAGGCACAATCTGCAGGAGGGGCCCAAATGTTAGACACCATAAAGTAAACAAACTACGTATCATGATAGTGTTACAAGTAATGGATATTTTCCGGTTAACTGTTTTGATTATGAATTTATGTTTAATGCTTTCAAAGATTTCCAGGTTAGGGAGGAGTGACTTTTATATAGCAAAATTCTAAACAGTCAGGTGGACTGTTAGAATTTACATGGAATTCTATCATAGCCAATTTAAATCCTATTTCAACAAACAAGAGATTAAAGGACAGATGGCAAATACCCAACAAAATGGAGTGTCTGAAAGATTTAATCATATTGCCCATGGCTGTGTGAAAGCTATCTTAAATGAAAGTCAAGCTAGTGACAAAATATGGACATAAGCCATTTTTTGTTTTACTTATGTTAAAAACAGAATATGCCACACATTTAAGACAAAAATATCTTTAAAACCACTACAGGGGAAAGAGATCTTCAGTAGCTCATTCAAACATGGCCACTTTTATGGATTTTCCTTAGTTTATACGAATTTTTGCTTCATCTTATAGTTTTATAGACATTGCCCCCCAAAACTATAGAAAATCCTGTGAAACCCATTCTCGCTTTAAAAATTTTCATTTTCACTATGTTTTATCAAATAAACACATGTTACAGATTGTCTCTAGGGCCTTCTCGATCTGTTTTCAACTTTCGTGCTTCCTTCTGGGGAAAGGGAAGAGAAAGGGCAGAATAATATGAGCACTTTACTCTAAGCACCTTCGATGTTCAGTCGGACTTAACTTTTTTCACGAATGGAGATAGTACAGTAGAGGATCTATTATCCAGAATGCTTAGGACTTCAGGCATTCTGGATAAGGGGTTTTTCCGCAATTTGGAACACTTTTTCTAAAACAGTAAAACAGTTTTCTAAACAGCGTACAGTTAACAAAACGGTTAACTGGAAATGCCAAAAGTTAATTTTTATGTTAAAAATTTCAAAAATATGTGAAAATGAAATCCATAAATTGAAAATTATAAACTTACTAGTACACGAGAAAAAAAATTAAAAATCTCTGCAAATTTCTTTAGATTCCGTAGCTTTTTCCAAAAGTCCCAGTCACTTTGCAGTGAGAAACGTTATGACGTCACTTTATCACTACGAAGTCATCGAGGCATTAAACGAACGTGCACCCATTCTAAAAAAGAAAATGTTTTTTTTTTTTTTTTTTCCCTTAAAATATATGTTTTTTATATCGTTTCACAAACAAACTGTTTTGTCATTCGTCGAAAGTATGTTTATCTGACATGGAACAAATATATCCACCATGGAGGTAGAATTCACTTTTACCTCCATGATAGTTGTAGTTTTCCTCTTCCGGAAATATTTTTAGCAACATTTCTTGTGTAGTAAGTTGTGGATTCAGCCAGACCTTTGTTTATTTCAGGATCCCAAACAGTTGAAGTGAGAAAAATGTAGATTTCAACGCATTATTTTATAATATTAATATTGCTAATTAAGGCAAAAAAGTATTTGGTGGGATTTTAAACAAAAAACTGCTATTTGGCGCAATTTTTGGCAAATAATTGAGTGTTGGTGCAGAATTTGGCATTATTTTGCACATTCCAGTTTTGGGAGAATCCAGATATTGGGATGCTGGATAAGAGGTAACGTACTGTACTGTGCTTCTTGTCGCCTCTCCTCATACTTTTTTATAGTGTGACATGATTTCACACCTAGAAGTGAAACAGTAGAAAGAACTAAATCCAATAAAATTTATCACCAAGTATATTCTGATCCATACAGTAAAGAATGTAGAAGTTATTTGGGGGGGATATTTTCTGTTGATTTCCAGGTTTTTAAAATTGAATAACCCCTGAAATTCTGGGATTTTCAATTTTGCCGCCTCTCTCTTAAATCTTGCTTTATAATAATTTTTTTTTTCAATCGCATCATTCAAAGTATTTATTTAACTTCCATGCTGGTGAAAATGATGTGAAATTGGAAACAAAATCATAAATTTTCAGATCAGAGTTTTCTTGTACTTGCATCTGGAAATCCTCTTCCCACAATTATGAAATCAGAAATCTTAAGCAGTGATTCCCACATCATCATGTGAAGTAAGACCAATGATTATCTTTCTACCCCTTTTGTAATCTATCTGCATTGACTAGGATGTTTACAATAATTTCTTTTTATATTAAAAAAAAACTGCTTTAACATATTATTAATGAAATAAAGGACTATATTTATAACTAGTTATACTTGATTAAAATTTCAGTAATTATTGAATGTTGTACATAAAAGAAGCTATTTTTTTAGACATGGTATTGATGAAATGATTGGCTATTTTGCAACAGTATCATGGAAAACTGCATTAGTGTGTGATCCTCTATATATTTCGGTTAATTGTGAAAATAATTTCTTTGTGCTATCTGTTTTCATCCATAAAAATTTGGATAATTATTACATGTTTCTTTATAGGGCTGTGCCGATTAATCAATTAAGCTTTAACAAAAATTAAAGTTTTGGTCGAATAGTCAAGTTGATTAATTCGATTACAATTTTTTATTGACCTTTCAATTTCAAGTCCTATTAAGTTTATGAAAATTTTAAGGGTTTTTTTTTTCAACCATTGCTCAACTAACAAGGTTTTAGGGTTGTTTTTGCTTTTAGGCTGAATTTTTTAGAATCTACACTATTTTATGTTAAAAATGAGACTGTATTGGAATCACAGAATGTATGGACTTGAAATCAGGAATTGTAACAGAATTACACTATAAAAGAATTGCAATTTCAACATGATTTTGTTTCCATGGATAAAACCTGTAATCTATATTTATTTGTGCATCTATAATGTCCATCACAGCTTGTTTGTCAAGATTTGTGTTTTTGAGTTATTGTATAATTTGCAAAATAAATTTTCACAGGATACAAAGAAATTGTCATTGTTATATTCACCAGACATGAATTCTACATGTTAAAATTATTTCTAAATATCGAAAATAGCATTTTAAATATAATTTTTAAATGGATTTGAATTATTCTTTACAGGAAAAAAAAGAAACATATGACCATAAAACACTATTGACTGAGAACTCTATTGAGACACTATAAAATACACTTTTAATTGATTTCAAATACTATCCTAGCTAAGAAAGAAACTCCCATTGCAGATCCCAACATGCATATACCAGTTTAATGCTTATTATTCCCTCAACAGCATGGAATAGCTGATATCTGCAATGTCAGCAAGAAACTTGCTAATTGCCATATTTTTTGCGAGTTTGTATGGGAACTGACAATTTCAGTCCAACATGACCTGCATAAAACTTGTTTAAAATTTTGCTCAGGCCACACATAGCTGTAAAGGCAAAGTTCATAAAACACAAAACTCACCTATAAAGGGCATTCCCAAATATATAATTCTTTTTAATATTTCTGGGATTCTTCATTTTGAGTTTTATATATCACTAAATTATATATCATTTGAGTTTTATATATAAATTTGTGAAATTTGCAATATTGTGGCAATCTGCATTTTATACATCTTAGGTGTATTTTATTTTATTGTGAAAATATTTTTTCTTTTTCACAGTCTACTCACATCCACTAAAATGTTTATATTTCACCTTTTATGTAGGTAAATTATTTTTCAAATATGTTATTAATGAAATGAAGCAATATTTTTGTAATAGTTTTTTCTTAACAGTATTAATAATTTCAGCATCACTTTAGCAATGTTTAAATTATTTTATTATATAAGATAAACCATCTGAATTTTTATAAATCTTCTGGCTTTTTTAAAAAAATCTACCAGATTTTCTTTAAACGTAATTGGCAGATATGGTGGATTTTGGTGTAAATTTAAAAAATGGATGTGGACCTGTTCAGTTTAAAAAATTGAAAAATTATAAATAACAATAAAAGAGGAAAAAGGAAAATTAGACACTAAAAGTAGTATTATTACTGCAGATAACAATCCATCCTTGGACCCTTTTTTTTATGTATATTCTTGTTAGTGATTGAACAATAAAAGTAGTTGATTTCATTCGTATAGCTAGGGGCCATTAACCATCCCCTTTAATTAAACTATATCTTCAACTGTTAGCCTAATTTAATTGATTTATGTATACCAAAACCAATCATTTACACTATAGTCTATATATATATTCCGGCCATCCATCAAATTGCTCTATGTCTTTGGACGAGTCGGATGGTCTGGGCTTTCGACACTATAGTCTATAAATCCTTTGCAAAATATTTGATTCTTGGAACTTTGACAAATATTTGGTTAGTTTGCATTATCCGAAACAGTTAATTTTCCCCAAGAAAGATTGCAAATTTGATGTAACTTTAAATATATTGATTTTGCTTGTAATTTTTAACATTAAAATGGGAAAAGTTCAATTGAGAATCTTGACTAGTAAATAAAATGTCACTCTACAGAACTGGTGTATTGATTATATTAATTTTTATTTTAATAACTTTTTATATATTTTAATTTACATCACATTTATTTTTTCAGTTTGCCCCTATTGGAGCCAGATTAGCTGAAATGGCAAGGATGAGACTTCAGTATGATGAGGCACGTAAAGAAGTTCATAGGATTCAGCAAGATCTTGCTGATTTAGAGGATAAGATGTCTCCTGGTCAAACAGAATCTGATAAAGACAGGTAAATTGTTTTTTAACTTTTTAATTCTTAGCAGTCTCAGCATCAGTTTAACTCATGTATAATTTCATATTCATACTTTTATAATTTTTGGCTTTACATGTACTATATTAAGGAACACAGAAGAGCATAATTAAATTCTGCCTTGCACAACATGAATAAAAAATGCATTTGTTTTATCAGCCTTACTAATTAAAACTGTAATATTCTTCATTTTCAAGAAGATTGAACTTGAGGCTAAATGTGCATAATTTGGTACTTTTAGCTTAGCGAAGTGTCTATTATTTGGTTTTCTTATATGAACAATTACTCATTGTTATATCAAAATTCATAAGTGTAAAAGTGTAATTAAATCAGATGATTCAATTTTTACTAGTTGCTACTGGACACAAATTCTTTAATTTTACTTTTTTTTAAATTTTGCTATTGAAAGAGTCAATGGCATACACAAGAATCATAACTCAATAATTAGCTCGACAAACAAAACCCATTATCTGAATAATATTTGCAACCTTCAACTCCAACCCAATCACCTTTTCTTATGTCTAATCGATGATAATGTAATGCATTTTTTCACTTAGCACTAAATATTTATGAATGAAAACATTGAAATCTTGTTGAAATTCATCCTAAAATTAAATAAAAAAGTACAATGTTGATTGCTGCACTGTAGACAATCGTTTTCAAAACTTATGATTTTTTTACACTTCTTACAAGCCAGAGACTTTGTGCCAAATGAAATGAGAGCTTAACTATGTGCTAGTGAAAATGATAAAATATAGCAGTGATACAGTCTAGTGAGATAAAAATAAAGTAATACAAGAAAAGGTTTAAACAAGAAAGATTAATCATACATAAAGCATTGATTATGAAACACTTTCCAATTGAAATGCAATTTTATTTAAACATGCGATACATTCAGCGGTGATGATTCAAATTATCACAGTACTACAATAATTTATTTTACTTGGAAACTTCATCAAAAAAGACAATGGTATAAAATCGTCTGCTTTTCTATCTAAAATCAATGAATATTTATTTCATTCATATCACTTATATTCCAGACTTCAGAGCTAAATAGTTAAAAATTTCAACAGTTCTTATACAACTCATCTTACAATCGTTTGATATGGTTACATCGGTTTACAATTACATTCTGCCATGAAGGCTAGATAGACCCTTTACTTTAGTCTTCATGCATTCTGCATACGTTAAAATTAGGCTTCGATGTAGAAATAATAATCAAAGTTTAGTGATCATTTAAAGTCAAATATATTGTAATTGCTCGGGAACAGAATTTAGATATACAGGTAATATGCAAAAGTAAAGCGGTTTTAGGACGGATGCAACACTAAATATAAATAAAGCGTTCATTAAAAATCACGATTTTCACTAAGAGGTAAAACAAGAAAGATCAATCATTCATAAGCATTGATTATGAAACACTTTCCAACTGAAATGCAATTTCATTTAAAAATTTTTAAAATGTGATACATTCAGTGGTGATATCTTTTACATTATCACAGTACTACAGTAATTTATTATACTTAAATATTTAAAACTGTATCGAAATATAAATCATCTGATTCTCTATGCAAAATCAATGAATATTTCATTCATATAACTTGTATTCCAGACTCCAGAGCTAAATAATTTTGTGTGAAAAAAATTCAGCAATTCTTATGTAACTCACCTTACAATCGCTTCAGATATTTGCATTCTGCATAAGTTAAAATTAGGCTTCGTTGAAGAAATAATAAAAGTTTACTGATCATTTAAAATCACAACTATTGTAATTGCATAGGCATGGAATTTAGATACACAGATAATACACAGATACGCAGATAATATATATGTGTGTGTGTGTATTCAAAGTATTGGAATCGTGCCGAAGATCGGAACTCGAATTTTTGAAGGATCTTCACGTTTTGGGACTTCTAAAACACTAAAAAACTATTTTTAGGAAGACGTCTGTGTGTGTAAGAGTGTATCGGTGTATGTTTCTGTGTGTTTGTGAGGATATTACATCCACTCTAATTGAAAAACTAATGGACCGAATTTCATAAAATTTGATAGGTATGTTTTTTGTGGGAAATCCTGATGTTCATTAGATTATAGTACGATTCGTAATAAAAGAATCTGCCTTCTTTGAGAAATGACCGGCAGAAATTGCCTTTATCCACTCTAGCTAAAAACTAATGGAACAAATTTAACAAAATTTGGTGTATAATATTTCAATGACGTACAAGTGATTTATATACCAAATTTAACAAAATTTGGTACATAAATCATTTGTAGGTTATTCTAGTATGATTCAAGAAAAAGGAACGGGCTATTTTTGTGAAATGGCCCGCAAAAATTGTTAAATATATATAATTTATAAAGGACTATGTGTGCTCAATTATATCAATTAAATTCCTATTTTATACGTGATATTTGACAACAAAAAGAATAAGACTAACCCCATTACTCTAAGACTAGCCAGCCGTTCTTGAGATATTCTAGTTTTTTCGCATTTTCGCTACGCCATCTTTGACAATAAGTTCAGCTATCAAATGAGAACCAAATTTAAGTTTAATGTGTTTATACGCGGAGTCTAAATAAAAAATCATATGTCTAAAAGTTTTTTTTCCACGAGGCAATCCATCCCAAAACAATGTGATAATAATTAAGAAATCGCACACTCAGAATTTCTCTGCACTTCAAAACTCTCCTGGAGTCACTGCCTGATTCTCTAACTACCGGCATATCGACACGTCATAAAAAAAAATATATATATACTACAACTTGCTCGTCTTCGTTCAATGTTTATGTCTCACTTCTCCGATTACGTCTGATTGTCTTCAACAAAATATGGCTCTTTTGCAGAAAGCACCTAATAACAACTGTATTGTTTCAAGTTGATTTAGAGTTAATGAAAAAATCAGATCAAATAAGAGGCAGAAGCCAGATATTGTTTTGATTGCGCGATGGATCAAGGACGCTTGGGACAGGGGTGCAATGCCTGTGGGAAATGATCATGAAATCTTTCTAAAAATGTTACTATAGTACTAAATTTGATGGTATAAATCATGAAGCTTGATGATGGGGTTTGTATAAATGATGATGACAGTGATTTTTATGACATGGGCATAGATGGGATTGCTGATATTTAAATGACCTGCCAATGGTTTTTTAAACCATTTGGTGAGTTTGACTCAGACTATATGTATTAGACTTGCTTAGAATCAGACTTTAAAGGGTTCCGATGAAGTTTTTGGTATGGAAATTACATTTTATTACATTCTCTCTCTCTCTCTCTCTCTCTCTGTATATATATATATATATATATATATTTATTTTCATTTTCATTTTTAAGTGTTTTTGAATAATTTATTGAAATTTTCTTTTCTCTGAAAGTAGGGGATGGTTGACTTATACGAGAGTATATACAGTATTCATTTTCTATGCGTATATTTATTACTCGTCATTCCTGCCATGTATATACGAGGCATGTTTTTTATGTAAGTACCGTTTTGCGATTCCGCCGCCGCAGCGCTACGGTCGGCGTTCCGCGCATGCGCGCTGGTTACCTACATCTCTTGTCTACGCACTGACGCCATTACAGTCTGATTCTTCATTGTATACGTTGTTTACTGAGTGTTTAAGATGCCTCCGACAATCGTGAGTCCCGCCGATTGTGAAGTACGGGCTGTTATACGATTTCTTAGTGCTAAAGGCGTAAAACCGATCGATATTCATCGTGAGATCTGTGAAGTTTACGGACAAAACATTATGAGTGATGGAATGGTAAGGAAATGGGTGAGAGCATTTAAAGATGGCCGCACAAATGTGCATGATGAAGAACGGAGTGGGCGTCCTTCGGTCTTTAATGAAGATTTGGTGCAGAAAGTGGAAGAAAAGGTGAGAGAAAACAGACGCTTTACAATTTCATCAATGTGCGACTGGTTTCCTCAATATTCTCGTAGTGTTTTGTATCGCATTGTGACCGAGAACTTGAATTACCGGAAATTGTGTTCACGTTGGGTTCCAAAAATGTTGACGGATTTGCACAAAACCCAACGTTTAGGCAGTGCATTGACTTTCCTTGAGCGGTACCACAATGAAGGTGAAGATTTTTTAGACCAAATTGTTACTGGTGACGAAACATGGGTGGCCTACGTCACACCAGAATCAAAACAACAATCCATGGAATGGCGACATTCATCATCACCCAAAAGAGTGAAGTTTAAGCAAATAATTTCTGCCCGGAAAATCATGTGCACAGTTTTTTGGGACAAAAAAGGAGTATTGCTAGTGGAGTTTCTGCCTCGTAATGAGACAATCAATGCAGCGTCTTATTGTGAGACATTGAACAATCTGCGTCGTGCAATCCAGAACAAAAGACGTGGCAAGTTGAGTAAGGGTATCGTTTTGCTGCATGACAATGCCCGTCCACATGTGGCTAATCGGACCAAAGATCTCATCAAATCTTTTAAATGGGAAACTCTAGATCATCCTCCATACAGCCCTGATCTGGCGCCCAGCGACTACCATTTGTTCCTGCACTTGAAGAAACACCTGGGTGGTCAGCGTCTTCAAGACGATAACGAAGTCAAAACAGTTGTGATACAGTGGTTAACAAGTCAGGCGGCAGAATTTTATGAGGAGGGTATTCAAAAACTGGTGCCACGTTATGACAAGTGCCTCAATATTCACGGAAATTATGTAGAAAAGTAGATTAAGGTACAGGCTTTCATGTAGAAATAAAATTATTGCGATATCTTTGCACGTCTTTTTTTAATTCCAAAACGGTACTTACTTAAAAAACATGCCTCGTAATTTTGTTAATATGAATGAAATTTTTTTTAAAAGAATGTCTTTTGTTAGCACATAAAAACAAGTTTTGTATAGTGAATATTTTGTTTTACAGTGTTAGTTTTGATTTCTGTGCACAACAAAAATAAACCAAAATGTCATTTCTGTCACATGAATGGAATGACATCATCCAAATGGTGCATGACTAGATTCGGATTTGAAATGATGGTAGATTTTTTCTGTAGTTTTTGTGATCTGGATCACTGCGAATTGGAATTTCTGTGAAATTTAAGAAACATTGTTAATACATAATGAAATATCTTAATTAAAATATCCTTTTAATATTTACATTGTGAATCAGAATTTCTGTAGAATTTTAAGTAAATTTTTTAATATAGAATGAAATATTTTAATTAAAATATTTCTGTGAGTTGGAATTTCTGTGAAATTTACGAAAATGAAACATTTACAGGGTTGCCACTCAACCTGGAAACCGGGAAATGTCAGGGAATTTGAAAACAGTCAGGGAAAACCGGAAAAAGTCAGGGAATTTCGTGGGAAATCTGGAATTTTTTTTTAAATTTAAATAATGCAAATAAAATTCACGATGTGTACTAAGAACGATTGTTCAAAAGATTAAGGATCGGAAAAACCAGTTATTAGCTCGACGAACGCAAACATTTCTGGCCGCCGTCTAGGCTACGCGTAACGCGTATTTCAACGCAATAAACCAACCATCCAACTTTTGACGGCGCGGCGCCGGCGCTGCGTAGTACCGTGCATTTTGCTGGCTTCAGAGTATTGTAGACGTGCCAACTCTCCGGGGCCGGAGACTCCAGATTTTTCATTACTTCTCCGGCCTCCGGATTACTAACGAAATTCTCCGGCTTTTTTTGTTTGAAATTTATCAATTAACCAGACATACTATAATTCCTCGGAAACACCGATTTTTCACTTTTTTAGCACTGATTTCTACCATTCCCGGGATCGTAGTAAATCCATAATAAAATGCAGGGTAAAGCCAATCAAATTAACGGAGATTTACGGCCTCGTGTAATGTAAATTAAAATCTCGATCGCTTATTTTATGAAAGTAATAAATATACTTCTTCAAAGGTTGTCTAATTCAGCATAAATCGCTAACATGTTATTTTGTTCATTAATTTCTCATAAACGCTGCGATTGCGCAATTCAGTTTGTTCTTATGAATCGCCGAGAGTACAATGATATCTTTTTCCATCCATTTCAATCTTCTACATATTGCATTTTTGATTGACTAAACTAGCTTATTTTCATATTCTGATGAATTATTATGGTTAATTTCTTAATTATTTTCGCATAAACAGTGCGATTGCGCAATTCAGTTACATCGCGTGAATTGCCGAGAGTACGTTAGTATCTTTTTCCATCCATCTCCATCATTTAAATGTTGCATATTAGATCGACTAGACTAGTTTATTTTCTTATTATGGCTAATTATTAAGGTTAGTTTTTTATTTATATTTGCATAATACAAATTTTTCTATTTTGAAAAATGGGTAGCATGAACTCACTCTGTGAAGGGATATTTCCCAAAAGTGGTATTAAAGCAATGATTTAGGCAAATAAAAAGGAAGCATTTTAGCAGGAATATAATTCTATATATATATATATTTATTAAAGATCAATATTTATTGCTTTCTTTAGTGAAAACCTGTGTTTTACCAAACATAAATATTTGTTTTCATTATAAAGTAATTTTCATGGGATAAAACCTCTATATATTTTTTGTTTTATAATTTATTGTCCTAAAATTTGATGAACCACTTGCACCATTTCTTTATGAATCTGTGACAACTATAGCACAGTCAATTTTGCAGAGATTTGTAAAGCCTTGTGTTTTAGACAAAAATGCTTCATGTCTTTACAAAATTGATGGTCTTGAAAAAGATAACTTGATCCCAGCCTCTGAAGTGACGCTTAGTTTTCCTTTAAAAGATGAATTGAGAAAGATAAAGAATAAAAAGAATATAGACATTTTGAAAATGCAACAATTCATGTCTTAAAGCATATCAAAGATTTGTGCATAAACTTTTTGAGCGTTCACCTGTACGATTTCCATTGACTAAAGCAATATTGTTTCTTAATCCTGCAGTTTTTCTTCAAACTGATTTGGTGATTGAGCGTTTGTCAGCATGTCTAGAAATATTGGTTTCTAAAAAATGGATTAAAAGCTGACAACATTCATCAAGAGTTCCAAAAATTATTCAATGAGCCTTCAGTAGTAAACATGATGAAATCTTACAAAAGAAGTGATACTAGGCTTGACGATCATTGGATTAGTATACTGCATCTAAAACAAGTTTCTAATGATATTCACTCACTATCACATAACTTGTATATTACATTTTTGGTGTTAATTTATTTTACCACATTTATTATAACAAGTGTACATGATTTGTCTAATTTACCAAAGCAATTGATTTTTTTTATTTGTATATGTATGTCAAATATTATTTATTTGTCCCAATTTGTAACAAATTTTTAATTGAAGTGTAAATATTTTAATATTTACACTCCAATTAATATATTCCCAATTATAATATTATATTCTCTATGTTAAAACACAGAGAAAAGGTATACGTGTAAGCCTAGGTTAACTGAATAGTTTATTGCGCTGTTTTTTATAAACCTGGAATTTATCTGGAAAACCTGGAAAAGTCAGGGAATTTCATATTCTCTGGAGAGTGGCAACCCTGCATTTAAATTAAAACATATTTTTAATAAAACATTTGCATTGCAAAATTTTAATAAAATATTTACATTGTAAATAATATCAGGGGTTTTAGTAACTAATATCAAGGAAATATGTTCTTTCATATTACATTAAAACCAACAAAGATCGAAACTAAACACAACTTATTATTTCCCTTCCTATCTTGGAAAGGAACTTGTGTTCCTTCCCAAGATATGCGACTGTGTTTTGACTTTGACGAACTCAACATAAACAAACAGTTGCACCTGCAAATGGTACAAAAGAACATTAGTCTGAAAATCTATATTTTAAATATTGGTTCTCAAGCAAAAATATTTTCAGTGTTCTAATTATCAGAACTTTTAACCCCAAATGCATTCTAAACATGGAATAATTTAACAAAATTTTAAGTGAAAAAAAACTAAAACCAGTTTTGACAGTTTTTTTCAGGAGGAAAGGGGTTGATATATTTGCATAACAATCTTTCGCTTTCTGCTATATCTGTTTCTATTCTTTTGATGGAAGAAAGTATTGTGCGGGATGTTTTTTTATACTAGATGGCTTAATCTTATTATTTTTATTTATTTTCTGTTGGGAGGTAACATGGTGGAAAACTTCAATCTCTTAACTAACAAAGAATCAAGCAGGGTGCTTTTCTCATCATAAAAGGGCAAGGAGGGTGCTGTTTGTTCTCAGAACAAAAGGGCAGCCATGTGCTGCATCTTTCTAAAGCAACCTGAGGCAGTGTCACCCATACAAATTGCAGCCTTACCCAAACAAACATTTATCACAGAATCCCCTCCTTCATATTTGATTTTCACCTTTTTGTTAATTTTCCCATCTCAAAAAAGAAAATATTGGAGGCTCACTATTTGAGTGGTGCCCATACACCCCCCCCCCCTTCCCGGTGGAACACTTCAGTAGTGATAGTGACACTGTTTAATTTTCCTATGTTCTAGTGGTGTTTAAGTTGTAATGTTATGTGTTAACGAATTTTTACAATTTCTTGTAAAATATTTTAGTTAATTTGTTTTTCAATGATTCAATGTGTGTTGCTTTATTATAAAAATACTGATTAATTAGCCCTCTCATATAAATAGTCATTTCGATAACGCTGTGCCATTCAGGTGACATGAATATTTTCCTTCATGAAAGGAAAATATATTAAATTATTAGAATACTGATCATCATTAGATCAACCTTGAATAATACATATTTTGAATTGCAGAAATGAGGTTTATTTGTGAAAATGAGGCTAATAAAATCAGTCTGCAGAAAAGTTGTGATATAGTTATTTCTAAAGAATTTCATATTCTACATTAAAAATTATGTTTGCATTGCTTACTTAAATTGGTGGGCAAAAAAAAATCTAGCTCTTTTATATTTTGCACATTTTTGACACATATAAAGATGTCACCAAAATTGTCTTTTTTTTTATCAAGTGTGCATTCAAAATATGCATTAAAATTCCATTAAATCATGCTAAACAGGTCACTTATCAAAAATTTAAAAAGCATTACCAAGAACTTATTCCAAGCAAAAGTTTCAAGAAACTTTATAGTTATTTTTTTTTTTTTTTTTTAACCTGAAAATTAGCAATTATCTGAAATTCAGCCTTAAATATGAGGAAGATAGATATACTGTGGATTTTAACTCCACATGGTAGTAAAAGAAAAGATTCTTCACTATGATATTATTGTGTATAAATCATATATATATATACACAGTCAACTCTCGTTAATCTGCAAATGCCTATTATCTGCAATAAATTTTATATGCAAACAGTTAAATTTATAATAAATTACAATAGTGTATTAAATTCTGCAAAAGTTGATACTGATTCTGAGATAAAGGAGAAAAAGTTACTTTTATATCTGTTTAGTTCTGGGAATGAATGAATACCTTGAATTTATACAGAAAGCGTTTTATTAAGCAGGAGAAATTAATGTCTGTTCATAGACTGTAAGAAAAAGTGTTGAAACAAAAATCCTTAAATGACAATTATATTTATGTTTAAATATTTTAAAAACAAACCGTGAAATTTATAAAATTAGATAATTTTGCTTTAACTGTTATTGTAGAGTGATTTTGAATTAAATAACTCAGGTCTAACCAATGTCTCACTTTTGCACATTGGTTTATATAGCAATGACCTATAATCTGTAACATTTTATAATTCTCACAATCTCTAGTACCAAGCTTTGCATATTAGAGGAAGTCTACTGTGTGTGTGTATATATATGTATATATGTATATATATATAATATATATATATATATATATATATATATATATATATATATATATATATATATATATAATATACTACGTGACAGTGAAAAGTAAACACCAAGGAGTGGGCAGAAAGTGATGAAAATCGGCAAATAGAGAGAGACAGCAGCGAACAGTAAGGGATGTTTATTGCAACATGATACACCTATACACTGAGCGATAACACACTCTGATCAGTAGGTTTTAGGACCATTGCAGATGGTGATAGAGGCAGCAACACGTCTAGGTACCGAGTCAATGAGCATGCGGATAGTCCGGAGGGATTTCTGCCTGCTTTCTTCCTACGTCCCTGCCAACCATTTGCCAGAGTTTGCCTTCTAAACATGGCGGTGGCAAGTGACATCCAGTCATGTCCCAGACTTGTTCAATTGGTGAGAGATCAGGGAAAACTTGTGGCCAAGGAAGCACCTGGGTACCTTGCAGGGCATGTTGGCTGATGCGTGTCATGTGTGGTCGGGCGTTATCCTGCTGGTAAATGGCATTGGGCACCCCCAGAAGGAAGGGTAGTGTCCTTGGCCGCAGCACGTCATCCATGTATCCTTGGGCCATCATAGTGCCTTCAATACGGACCAGATATGACCTGCTATCATAGGCGATGGCACCCCAAACCATGATGCCGTGTTGTTGCGCATTGTGGCATTCCACAGATGCGGCCGGATTGGACCTGCCACCACTTCGGCACCAGACTCATACACATTGACTGTCATTGCTAAAACAGAAGTGTGACTCGTCTGAGAACATGACCGTGTTCCATTCCGCCATGGCTCTGTCCCGACACCATTGCAAACGGAGGCATCTGTGCTGTTGGGTGAATAGCAGTCTTCTTAATGGGTGCCATGAGTGCAGATTGCCAGCTACCAATTAGCAGATAATGGTACTGGTCGATATCAGAGCATCAAGGGTGTCCTGCATATGCTGCAAAAGGGTGATGGAAGTGACCTGCAGGACCACCAACACTTGCCGATGGATGCATCAGTCCACACGTGCTGATGTTGCTCTGGTCATACCGGCACCCCTCAAACATGCTACATTCCCTTGTTCCATCCATCATCGCCCCAGCCGGTGCACCTAGGACTTGTGTAAGTGGCTGTCCACTGAGACTTGACATATAGACCAACCTGCCCTTCTGAGACCAATCACCGTACCCCTCGTGAAATCGTCTGTCTGCTGGAACTGCCACGGTTGGTGGCAGCCTGGCATTCTCAGCTCCTACACGTTTCCTCTGAGACAAAAAAATTACAAAATTATTTCCCTGGCAGACAGAGGGTGTGATTATTGCTGGTTCTGCAAGTTCCTTCCCTTTTATATCTCACTCAACATGCATGGGACAGCTGCGCATTTTACGTCATTTACTTAATTCTGTGAGCTGCGTCTACCCTGCAATTTGCATATTTTTCTGTCCAATCCTTGGTGTCTCATTTTCACTGTTACATAGTGTATATACACATACACATATATTATATATATATATATATATATATATATATATATATATATATATATATATATATATATAATTACAACAATATTTTATCTAGACTCTAGAGCATTTCCAGGTTACTTAAATTTTGAAACATTAAACATTGTCTACTAGGTTTTAGGTGTTACTATTACTGCGATTCTTTTGCTTTACTGCGTATGTTTATATTTGATATTATTATTATGATATATGGATACCCTATATTTTAAAGGCATTATATTACTATTGATTCTGAAGAATAATAATGTCATCATTTTCCCTATGCATTTATTTTTGCAGAAATTTAAGTACTTTCTCTTCACACCATCATACTAAACCCAGATATTTTTTTAATGGCTTCATAGCATCATGTTAATTCTGGATATTTTTTATTTTAATTCTTTATGTATTGACACGTGCAGTGAATGCACTTTAGTAACAATTTTTATTTTAAAGAAAAAATTATTGTCTTTTAAATGAAATCTAACAATCTCTGCATACATCAAGCAATGTCAAATCTGTTTATTTTAAGAAATAGCAAATATTTTGAATTTATATTAAATTTTGTTTTTAAATATTATATTTTCATAACTGTAGTGCATAATTTTCTTGAGAATTCATGAATTTAAGATGTTAATAAAAAATGCTTTGATTTAAAAAAAAAAATACCAAATTTGCATGCATTTCTTTTTACTTGCATTTCTAGACTGCTCCTAATTCAAGAAAAGGAGCAGCTTCTGCGAGAGTTACGTAATATCAGTATCAAAGGTCGAAGTGAAGCAGAGATTGCTTCTATTCAAGTTGAAATAAGTAAACTTGAACAAGAGCTAGGGAATGCAATGGAAATGTCAAACAGAGCAATTGCAGATAGGTAAGATACTCAAATATTTATTTGATTTGATATTTTGACAATGCTAACAGTCTTAATCAGAAAATTTTGTTGATGCAAACAAAAACTTTCCTGGTTAGATATCTGCAGATATACATTATGCATAATGGAATTAGTACTTCCTGAAGTAAAGCAGACATATGCAAATTATGTGACAGCAATTGTTTTGAGGGAGTTTTGATCCCTCTTTAACAGGTCAAAACACTGTCTTTACTTTGCAAATACCTCGTAAGGTGATAGGTCAAAAAACAGTAGAATACATATTTTTTGAACACCCAAAGAGCTGATTCAATCCAAATATATGTATTCTACAGTTTTTTGGCCTGACACCTTACAGTTCTTGCCTGGCATTTGTCAAGTAAAGACACTTTGATCTGATGAAGACGAATCAAAACTTCCTCAAAACAATTATTGTCGCATAATTTGCATATGTCTGCTTTATTTCAGAAAGTACTAATTGTTTTATTCTTGCAAGCTGCAATTTTATATTTTGTGATACATTATGCAACCTGCAATATCCCTCATTCTAGTTATTCAATCAATGTCATTTAACTATTTGCATTTATTTTAGCTTAAAAATTTATTTGGTTGGCTGACTTTCTTGTTTCACACATTCCCATTAGTGATATTTGTAGAAAATATTGCATTTGTTAATATGAAAAATGTTATTGTTAGGTCATTAATAAATTTGTCACAGCCTAAACACTCGATATACAAATGTTGTAGTCTTTGCGATTAACCACAGTATGGAGAAATTTGAGTCCTGTAATGAAAAATTGTAAATATTTAAGTTTCTTCTTTCTCCAAAATTTCACTCTTGAAAATTTGTTTTGATAACTCTAAAGAAGTACTGTAGAAAGTTAAAATATTCCTCACTGGAATTTTTAATTTGAAAGAAAATGGAAATACAGGAAAAAATGAATTTTAACACATCGAAGTTTTAACAGATTTTCATCACTTGCAAAATATAAAATTATACCTCTGAATATAATATTTCATTGAATTTGATTAGTTTAATCTAAAAGTTGTAGTTAAAATATTTAAAAAAAAGATTAATGGCTAAATTCAATAAAATATTGTATTTTTATGCTTTAAAATGTATATTGTGATTTTGAAAATAGTTGTTACATTATTATTTTTCTGCACTCACTTTTCAATTTTTATCAAAATTTAAAATCAGTGTTATTGAAAATTTCATTACAGAATTTCTTTCAGGTCATCAAACTACACATTTTAAAGTAACAGTTTCAATATGTAAAGTTTTTGAAACATATGGTTGAAATTATGAGGGGACAAATAGAATCCAAACTTCAGAATACAACTCTTAAAAATGGTTTATTGCTAGAAACCAGGCTTTGCATCTAGGTTTTTTATTGACAAATCAATTGACATTTAAAAATCATGTCTTATCAGAGCAAACCCTATCTATTTTATTCCAACATTAATGTTGGGATGGTATGAAGTAAGTGAGTTTTAATGAAACATGTAGGTAGATCCCTTTGAAATAATTGCAAGTTAAACACAGTTCATTGTATGATTAAAACATGAAATGTTGTGTGTGGTAATTTTGGTAATTGTACCATCTAGCATAGCTGCCCACTATAATGTTTTTTTTTGGGAAACTCCCAGTCTTTTGTGACTTATCTTGGTTTCCTCATTTTTAATGAGAATCTCCTAGTTTTTGCTAATTTTGTTCGAATGCCCTAAAGCCCGCCACACACCGGGAGTATTGTTACCAAACAGCGGAATTTATAAAAGGACGAGCTTTAAGTTTCCCTGTATGTGGTGGTGAACGCTGGGAAACATTTTCCGTCGTTTTGCTTGATATTTGGATGGTCTACGGGGGGCCTTGCGGTTGAAGGGTTGTATGTTTAATGACCGTTTGGCACAGACTTATTTTTCTTTGGCGTATTTTCTTCTTTTAGAATCCTTTGGCGTCTCTTTTCGTCGGGGTTAAAAAAATACTCATTTAGCTAAAATATTTTTGCTTCGGTAAACAGCAGCGAAAATATGTACAGTTCTTAAGTAATTCTAGTAGAGTGAAACTTTGCACAGGTATCGTGGACATAACCGAATTGAACTCCTCCCCCCCCCCCCCCCCCATTTTCTGAATGAAATTTTGAAAAAATATTACTTATAATTTTATGAGCTATTGGTTAAGTTGAAAAATAAATTGAAAAGGAATGCATATCATTTCAATCCGACCTTATTTAATTCCTATACAGTTATGGGCATTATTTTTTACTCAACTTTTTCGAAAAATCATACATTAACCATCGAATTTTGAAAATCCACTTTTTCAAGGCGCTCCTTAAAAACTGCATTTTTACACGGAAGGGGAAGGGAGTGGTTATTAGGTGTTTCACTCTCTCTCATTATGGAAAAATTACATTAGTTATCCAAAGGAGTCCATATTAACAAACCCTTTTTACCAGATGATAGGTGTGTGTGTGTCCGTGAGTCTGTGGAGACGATATCTCACAAACGAATGGTGCGATTTCAACGAAATTTGATACAAAAACTACAATCAGTGAATACTATAAGTCTCTTGATTTTAAAAACGTAATCAAATGTTAGGAGGACTCCCCCCCCCCCCCCCCCCCCAATTTTCGAATGAAAAAAATTATCAAAAAATCGGAACCTTCAATAGTATTTATTACATGAATAATCATTTCTTATGTCATTTTTAATTAGAAAACGATTGACACAAACTTTAAAACGCTAGCACAAACCTGTCTTGAATTACTGTGCTTTTTCTTAAATAAATGTATTAAAAAATCACATTAAAAAATAAGTATTAAATATTACGAAATACGTTCACGTTTCATATGTAATATCATGCAATAAATTTTTGAACATCATATATATATATATATATTATACAAATGTTATGCAATTTAGTATACTACTAAATAAAGAATAGTATATTTTGTTATACTGTGTACTACTATTTGTTATACTACTAAATAAAGAATAGCGCTAAGCTGCCGACTTCAATCAAATCGAATACAAACATAGCTAACGCAACGTAGCCACGAGTCTCTCATGCGGAGATATCGCTTGCCGTCAGTGGCGGATCCAGAAAACCATTCTGGGGGGGGCGGGGCACAATATAGTCCATTGGCATACCCAAAGATGAATTTGTGGGGTGCCCAGCAATGCCAAATCCACGAATTCCGGTAATATATACAGTTTGTAATACAGTCGAAATGACGCCGAAAATAATTCGATATTTCCGTAATTTCGTTTAAAAAAATTTCTGTAATGCTGTAAAGCCTAGAGAGGGCCTAATATCTTTTTTTCGTAATTACGTTGTTTCCGATTTCGTTATACACGGGTTTGACTGGCTATGTGATGTGTATAAGAAAATAGAGTAAAAATTATTCAGATTTACTGTATAAACAAATTCACTTTACATGTACTTTAAATTTAACTTCATTTTAAATTTGCGCGAAAAAACTTCCTGAAACCTCTTCTGTAAACGATACATTTCTATTGATGTTCATTAATGCTAAACCATTAAGCCGGCTCTCCGAAATGGTATTGCGTAGGTAAGTTTTAATTCGGAGTAGTGTTGAGAAAGATCTTTCTGCTATGCTTGTTATCATAGGATGGATTGCAAGAATTTGCAAAATAACTTTAATGTTCGGTAAATTTGTGGCACTTTTATATGCTTTTATGAGACATCCGAATTCTTCGTTTCCTTTCTCGCAGATTTGCTTCCAGATAATAGTTCTCCATCTAATGCTGGAAAGCATGACAAATCCTCCTTGTAAACATCTGCGCTCTTTATAATATCTTTGATGGAGGATTCCGAAAAATATTGCGGAATTAACTGCTGCAAATTAGTAATGACCTCAAAACTGGCCTTCGGAAACCTATCTGTAATTTCGCTTATAAGATTATCCAAAAATGACAACCACAATGTCACGCGAAAATGTTCCTCAATTACTTCAGTAGGAGCATTTGAAGCCGAAGAGAGGATATATAATTTTGAAAGCCAAAGAGAGGATATATAATTTTGAAAAATATAAAAATATAATTTTAAGAAATATAAAAATATAATTTTGAAAAATATAAATATCTAATTTTAAAAAATATAATTTTGAAAATAATTATAAAAAATATAATTTTGAAAAATATCGACCTTTCCTAGTCTTTACTTAGCTCGTCTGGGGGGGGGGGGCACATGCCCCCGTGCCCCCCTCTGGATCCGCCCTTGCTTGCCGTAATACTGTATTGTTTTTTACAATTAAAGGTGTGACAGCAGACAACAGTTCTTTATATGTGTCCACATCCATTCTGACAAAATTTAAAAAATCAGTGTGGAAATTCTCCAATTCCCTCATCAAGTTGATATGAGAAAAGTTTTCTCTTTTTAATAACAAACCCTTCACCCATTTTGTCCTTTTACGAGGCGGATCGTCTTCCAGTGCAACAGCAATGGCAAGGGCAATTTCACCATCAAGCGACATTTTGCAAATAAATGATAGTCACATATGAGTGCGATCGAAACTCACCACAAAAAGCAACAACCAAAGTTATTATTTATCACTCTTTGGCGATAACCCGCCAAATCAGCACACTTCCACTCTGTCACTTTCTCAGACATTTCAAGATTGATGACTTCGGGAGTCTACGGAGGGCGACAGACCTCCTGTAGTTCCCGTATTGTCTGGAAATAAAACTCGTTTCTTTATTCTCCAATGTATTGGGGGCTTAAAGTTAGGAATTTTTCAATAAAAATTTTCCATCAAAGGGAATTTTGATTGAACCACTATTTTGTTTCTTCCATGCATGAACCTAGCACCAGCACTAAATACAGTATGGTATCTATTATATAGAATGCTTGGAACTTTGGACTTTCTGGATAAGTGGTTTTTCCATAATTTAGAACACTTTTCTAAAATCTAAAGGAATGTTCTACAATGTTGTAGAAAATTATAATTCAATATTTAGTCATAAAAGTATTACATAAAACTGTATTTTGTAATGAAAAGTGTACTTAATTAAATAAAATTATATATTATTAAAAATATATATGTAATTAAATTAGAATCTGATCTAGTTGTTGAAAAATTTTTTGAAAAAGGTAAGACACTTATTATAGAAGATTGATAGAACACAAGTTTATAATAAAGATAACAGCATTTATTTATGTTTAATAAAATTATAACCCCATATTTATAAATGGGAATACATCAAATTTTAATATTTCCTGTCAAAATTACTATATTTCAAGTGTCTAAATTGTTGTTTTAATACATTTTACTAGAAAATAACCCTTCATTTGATTAACTACATGTTTGAAAAGTAATTTTCCCACATAAAATAATAAAATCTTAGTTGATGTAAACAGATTACAAAAATTGAAAATGTTTTTACAGTAAAATGAACTTTAATAAGGATTGTATCCTATTCTATGACTATGTAAGTTCTGATTTTCGTGATATTGCCAGAGAATCTTTATCAAATTGCCAACAAATAAACAAAAAATATTAAAAACTTATCAGCATACGAATTTAAAATTTTGGGCCAAATGTAAGCCATGCTTGCCTAGTGAGCTATTTTTCATTAAGGGAGAAAAAGGGAATTTCTCCTTAAACACTAAGAGATTTGCATATTTGCTCGAAAATTGACAGAAAATGTACATATCGGGGTCTTGTTAGAAAATGTTACGTCTGAAGAAGTCGAAAGTAGATCGGTTTTAAATTACACTTTTTGGCATTTTAGACAATGATAACCTAAATTAATTTCAGAAATTGGGATTTTAAAATGCATTTTTAATTGTTCAATAAAAAGAAAAGTATTGGACCAAAATTGTATTGCATAAATGTGGGAATAATATACTTAGAAATCTGCATAAACTATACACTGTAGCATGAAAACACAAAGTTCGTAATAAATTTTCCTGAAATAATAATGTTTGCAATTTTATTTTGGTGAAAAAAACATCAGACACATCTTTTGGATCTAATCAGAAAAGAGAAAACCCTCTGTAATGTAAGAGGTGCTATAAGGAGATAACAATCTTGATGGCCTGTTTAACGATTTATGTCAAACTTTATATGAAGCATATAATATATTATGTCCAAGAAAAGAGATACAGTACAGGATCTATTATCCGGAATGCTTGGGACTTCAGGCATTCTGGATAAGGGGTTTTTCCGTAATTCGGAACACTTTTTCTAAAACTTACTGGAATGGTCTCAAATGTCGTTATAGAAAATTATAATTCATTTTAAAAACATAAATGTATTAAAAAAAGCTTTTTTTACAATCTATATGGGTTAACTAAAATGCAAATTACATGTAATTATAGTATCAAATTTAGTGATTAAGAAAAATTTTGAAAGAAAAAAATGGGTGAAAAAAGTTGATTATTCAGGGTAGTTATTAGAAGTCTTTTTTTTTTTTTTTTTAACATTTCAACTAAAGTGGGCCCTCACCATATTCATCTAATATTTTGGCAGAACCACTTTTGTTCATATGTTTCAAAATATTTTAAAGTACTTTTAATAAAATTAAGATGAGAAGGATGTTCATTTTTAATTGAAATGAGATTATTCAACTATGGGTGCAAATATATCAAATTCTAATTTATGCTCTTCAAATGTAATGTATGTCTTCAAATGTTTCTAATAAGCCTTATAATTCTAAATGCCTGCATAAATAAAAAAATTTTAATTTCATTATCCTAAACATATATCTCATTTTCACCAATAATATGTTTAAAAGATAATATCCCAGCATAAAAAGTACAAAAAATATTAAAATATTAGTGGATGGAAGCAGATTGAAAAAATGGAAAATATTTAAAAATAAAACGAAATATACCGGCGATCATGTTTAATTCACGATATTGCTAAACTGTCTTCTATAAATTACTAATTAATAAAAGAAACACGTAAACCCATGAATATACTGCAATGGAATTTGTTGCTAGAGTCAATTTTCGGTCCAAAATAGCCATTTTCATCCAAATAATAGGATTTAGTTGAAAATGATTTTGATCTTGGAATTCCATCAACGTTTTTTAAAATATTGAAGATGTGTATATTTCCACGGAGATGAAAAAAAAAAAAGATTAAGTCCCGGAGCAAAGCGCAGAAAAGAAAATGTAACGCATTCGGAAAAATCGAAACCTTTGTGCTTAGTGTGCTCTGCCCTATACACCGAGAAAAAAATGAAACGCCATTAAAAATGCACCTTGCAGCGACTTGTCCGTAACTAACTCCTGTATTATACTATACAGGAGTTAGTTACGGACAAGTCGGAGACTTATCCGAAACTAGTGAAGAATGGAATGACGCGTCTCGCCGTCAATGTGACGGTATCGCCCGTGCCGGATCGTCACCTCCGAGAGCTACTATCGGGGGTGACGGCCGGATGCAGTCGCTTAGGAAATTTTGGGGAAAAACGGTTCTACTTCGGATGTTTTCCGGAAAAGAGGAATTGTGGAACTTCTCAGAAAAAACATGATCCACGGAATATTTTCATTCGCTATCGCGAGATTTCCTTGCGTTCGTTTTCAAAATTTAAGAAGAATCAGCGGCTGCTAGTGCGCGCGGCATTTTTTTCTGCGCGGGAGTTTTTGTCGGCTGCTATTGCTGTGTTAGCTGAGCGACTAGACTAGAAAATTTGAAAGTCATTTTGCAGATTTAGCAGTGTTTGGCCATATCCATATCTGAAGTGCTGGTAAAGAAAATTTTGTAGCAGATGATATGCAGTAGTGATGTGTTTTCTCAAGAAAGCAAGCTCGTTAAACATTTGCACAATTTATTTGTTGTGAGATCCATTGCATCAGATGAAGTTACAAAATAAAACACTGTAACATTCGTTGCAAAGCAAAATTATATACAATGAGCTAGCAAGCTCATGAAAAAGATTGTAAACAGTTTTTATGACTAGGCACACACTCTCAGTTACTATAACATCGGTAAGTAGAAAAAACAGCTACTGTACCACACATGCCGTGCACGTTAATGAAGCCACCATCATCAGGTCACACGTCATGGCTTTAGAAGTTAGACTACTCTCTACCGATCAAGGTCTGCCTTCCATACAAGGTCTTTCACCGTCGATCACCGTCTGATCGATCTGACTATACGTCGAGTCTTAAGTCTGCATAACTACAAGATCTTAAACTCTGAAAAGTCTCCCACGTCTACTACATGGTCAGTCAAGGTCTGTAAAGTCTCTGAATAACTGAGAATGTGTCCTATCATATATACACTGTGATGGGTACGCTCCGGAACACAAAAAAAAATTAAACTAAAAAAAATTTCACTTTAAATATCAAATTCAATTATGTAGAAAATTTCATGTATAACTATTAAATTTAACATTTAAGATTAAAAAATTTCACTATAAATATCAAATTCAATTATGTAGAAAATTTTATGTATAATTATTAAATTTAACATTTAAGATTAAAAATTTCACTATAAATATCAAATTCAATTATGGCTGTTCATTATCTCTGTCCAAGACCAGTATACATAATTAATACTAATAGCAATGACACAGATAATGAAAGATTTTTTTTTCCTTTCTGTGTTGTATTCAAATTTAAATAAGTGGTTTGTCATCAATGAATCATAGCCAAGTGTATGATAACAAGGAGTAAACACACAAAATAATACACATAAGCATAACTGTCTTATGCGGGAATTGAAAACATGGATATATATATACATTCAGTGTAATGTGAAAAATTTTAGAAAGTTCATTGTAAACAATACACATATATATACTCTAGATACAATTATCTGCATCACAGAGGGAGGAGTAAAATATACGATATCCTAACCATATTTTGTAAAAGAAAGAAAAAAAAATTTAGAAGTTACAAATTTAATCATTTTTGTTTTTGAAAATTTGATTACAAAAGTTTAATGCTCTATCTTTGGTCATTGGTTTTGTAAAGTAATCTGCTACATTTTCCTTGGTATTTACAAAGATGATTTTAAAAGATTCATTCTCAACTAAATTCCTCAGGAAATGGTACTTTATATCAATATGTTTGGTTCGGTTATTCTCTATTGGGGAATTTGAAAAATTAATTGCAGCTTGGTTATCACAGTAGATTATGCTATTATTTCTGTTAAATTTTAACCCTAGCTTCATACATTCCTCAATGATATTTTGTAGCCAAATAACTTCTTTCGCAGCTTCTGTCAATGAAACATATTCCGCTTCCATCGTTGACAGACTAACACACTTGTGTTTAAATGTACGCCAAGAAACGGGTACTCTATCTATAAGAAATAACATACCCCCGAGTGACACCCTGTCATCCCTATTGGCGGCAAAATCCGAATCCGAGTAGCAATTTAAATTTAAGTTACCAATGCCTGATAAGTTTAACATGTAATTCTTTGTTTTCTCAAGATATCCTAAAAGTTTAAGTAATGCGTCCCAATGTTTCATGCCAGGATTCTCTTGGAATTGAGACAGAATATTTACAGCGTAACATATATCTGGTCTAGTTCTACTTGACAAAAAGGCTAAACATCCTATCAAACTTCTGTATGGGATATTTTGCATTTGTTTTAATTCTCCATCATTCATTGGGCAATCATTTTTACTCAACGTGATTCCTTTTGTAATAGGGAGTGAAGAAATAGGATATTTGAATTCTTTAAACATTTGGCAAATTTTATCAATATACTGCCTTTGATGTATAAAAATTTTGTTATTGATTTCTGTAAATTCCACACCTAACAGTTTTTGGACCTTCCCTAGAGTTTTGATATCAAATTCTCCCTTTAGCAAAGAAACTACATGATCAATATCACCTATTATTTCTATGTTGCTTGCCTCTGGCCTGGATTTGATATCCCTCTTTTCTCTGAAGTTAAACAAATTTTGGTCATAATGTATGTTAGCCTTAGCACAGAATTTTTTAACATCATTATGACTTCTCAGCCTATGTTTATCACCCCTCACTGAGTAGTAAACATCAGTTCGAGTTCCATCAGGCCTGGGTACAGCTTTCCTTTCCCAATCTATGTTTGAACAGGGGGTCAGATCGGAATCAGCAGGAGAGTCCTCTTCCTCACTAGTATGACTAGTGTCATGGCTCTCACCTGCTTCTTCCTCTGACTCACTATCCAAACATCCCGATCCTGAATCTGATGTTCGAGTAAAACCCGATTTCTTTTGGGTGAAGTTTCTAGGTCGAATGGGGTCCAGGACGCCTTCCGCTGCTTCCATCTCCTCAAAACGGACATTGCTTATTTCTAATATTTTTCCTTCTTTCACAAGAAGAATTCTATAGCCCCTGGTATTTTCTGCATATCCTACCATAACTCCCAGTTGAGCTCTTAGGTCTAGCTTCTTCCTAAGCTGTTTTGCAATACCAGCATAAGCCTTACATCCAAAAACTCTGAGATGGGATACAGCAGGCTTCTTCCCATAGTACAATTCGTGTGGAGTTTTAACTTTAAATTTATGGCAAATCCTGTTCTTTGTATAAGTAAAACATAGGATTGCCTCTGCCCACATTTTGTCACCAACTTTGCTTTGATTAAGCATTGCCTTGACACAATCTAACGCTGTCAGGTTGAATCTTTCAGATACCCCGTTTTGTTCGGGTGTATAAGTGTTAGATCGTTCATGCTTAATCCCTAACTTTTTCAAAAAAGCTTTAAATTGACCGTGACAAAATTCCATGCCGTTATCAGTACGGATGCACAAAATCTTTTTGCCTAATTGTCTCTCCTGACAAGCTTGAAAATCCTGAAAAACTTTGAACACATCTGATTTTTGTTTTAAAATAAAAACAAACACCTTGCGGCTAAAATCGTCTGTAATAGTCAAGAAGTATTTGTTTCCCCCCAATGAAGCTACAGGCATTGGACCACAAACGTCCATGTGCAGTAATTGCAAAGGTTCTGTAGATCTAATCCTGCCTATTGGTTTGTACGAAACTCTTTTAGATTTTGCAAGTTTGCAATGAATGCAATTTACTTTTGCATATTTTAATTTTGGGAGTCCGTTTGCCGCGGAAACTTTACTTGTTTGGTGCAAGTAGTCTGAGTTAATATGGCCATATCTTCTATGCCATAATTCAGTTTTGTTCAGAATTTCAACTGTTGAACCACTAATTTTATTTGACTTTGATTTTAAATCAGATTTGTTTTTCCTTTTATTCAAGTTAGGCCTAATTTTGTTTTGACTTTGACTATTTGTTGCAGGGGTTTTTCTAACCTGTTTAGAATTTTTGTCCCTATCCTGATCTCCTTTACGGCCCTCAACACTACTATTTAAACTTTTAGTTGAGTACTGTGGTTTTAAGAAATACAATCCTTCTTTACGTTTAGCGTAAAAGAAATTTTCTCCCTCAGGAGTCTTAAACCATAGAATACCTTTGGCTGCACTAAAAGAATAGCCCTGCTCTTCTAATACAGATGCGGCCAACAAGTTACGCCGTAATTTAGGTGAATACATAACATTTTGTAGCACAATATTATTTGTATGATCTTTAAATTTAACATACATGTTCACCGTTCCAATAGCCTCAACTGGGCTTTCCATATCACCCACTGCTAGCGACATAGATGTATCCTTACATTTATCAAATTTTGAAAACATTTTAACATCATTACAAAAGTGTCGCGTAGCAGCGGTGTCAATCACCCAGCTGAGCCTATTGTCAGGATTATCAACAATATTAGCTTCTACATTTATATTTGAAAATACTTCAATAATACTAGAGCTAGTCATCTTTTTCAATTTTGGGCATTGTGCCTTTACATGACCAGTTTTATTACACATAAAGCATGGTCCTATGACCTTAATAGACTTTTTAACTTTGGTGACATTTTTACATTTAGCGTTAACATTTGAAAAATATACAGATGAATTGGAACTTACATTATTATTGTCATGATCCTTCCTCAACTGTCTAATCCTGCCCTCCTCCAAGGAGAGTTCTTTCTGAATTTTATCCAATTTAAAATCAGTATCGCTCCAGCGATAAATGATTTGGATGATACTCTGGTACTGGGCTGGGAGATACCGGATGGCTTGGAATGCCACGTACACATCCTCCACGGGGTGATTCACGTTCTTGAGCTTGGTGACAGCTTTCCTTATCCTCGTACAGAATATGTCGATGGGCTCCTCGATTTCCGGGCGTAGACTGAAAAACTCGTCCAACAGATGAACTAAATTGGCGCGCGTTGGGGCCTCAAAATGCGCCTCCAACTTCTCCCACGCATCCGCCGGGCTGTCGTCGATGTCGAGCAGTTCTCTGTACTCCGCCGAGATATTTCGAAACAGGATGGAAAGTGCGCGGTCGCTGCTGCGCATGTACTCCTCTCGCTCGCGGCGTGACGTAGATTCGTCGACTGGTAATGCAGTACGGTTGATGTGGCCGTAACATCCTTCTCCTTTCAGGATAAATGAAATTTCATTACGCCAGGTGACGTAATTGTCCCTGTTTAACGCTTCTATGCCGTTGCTCACCTCCATAGTCTTTAACTGTGACTAGAGTGCGTTGTTTACCTTTCTGCTTGATGCAAATGGCGCCGGTCGCGGCCCCCGTCGATGGAATTCACAACTCTTCACTGCTGCTTTATCACGGATAAAAGTTATGGCCTTGACATACTACGGCCCATAACCAAATGTCGGCTGCTATTGCTGTGTTAGCTGAGCGACTAGACTAGAAAATTTGAAAGTCATTTTGCAGATTTAGCAGTGTTTGGCCATATCCATATCTGAAGTGCTGGTAAAGAAAATTTTGTAGCAGATGATATGCAGTAGTGATGTGTTTTCTCAAGAAAGCAAGCTCGTTAAACATTTGCACAATTTATTTGTTGTGAGATCCATTGCATCAGATGAAGTTACAAAATAAAACACTGTAACATTCGTTGCAAAGCAAAATTATATACAATGAGCTAGCAAGCTCATGAAAAAGATTGTAAACAGTTTTTATGACTAGGCACACACTCTCAGTTACTATAACATCGGTAAGTAGAAAAAACAGCTACTGTACCACACATGCCGTGCACGTTAATGAAGCCACCATCATCAGGTCACACGTCATGGCTTTAGAAGTTAGACTACTCTCTACCGATCAAGGTCTGCCTTCCATACAAGGTCTTTCACCGTCGATCACCGTCTGATCGATCTGACTATACGTCGAGTCTTAAGTCTGCATAACTACAAGATCTTAAACTCTGAAAAGTCTCCCACGTCTACTACATGGTCAGTCAAGGTCTGTAAAGTCTCTGAATAACTGAGAATGTGTCCTATCATATATACACTGTGATGGGTACGCTCCGGAACACAACCGTTGACGGCAGCGCCCTCACTATATGCAAATCAGAATGCGCGCGCGGCGAGATGGCGATTTGCATGAATGGCATGTTCTGTTCCCGTCACGAGTCGTTCACGAGAACGGTAGAACCATTCTAAAAATGTAAACACGTTCTCGCGATAACGAGAATCGCGACGAAAACAGAACCAAGTTTCCAACAGTTTTGAACTTCGCGCGATTTGCGCGTCCTATTTCAAAATCCTCTAAAATAGTAGGTTTCAATGCATTTTTTTTTTTATTGATATTGCTAATTAAAGCAAAAAAGCATTTGGCGGGATTTTAAACAAAAAATCGCAATATTTAGCAAATAATCGCTTGTTGGCACAGAATTTGGCATTATTTTGCCGTATTCCGGTTTTGGAAGAGTCCAGATAAGAGATCGCGTACTGTATTAATGAATTACGCGGCCGTAAATTTTTGTTGCTGCGTGGATTGATGCCACACGTGACTGCAAATTCTTGGCGGCAATTTTCTGTGCAAAAACATCGAAAACCATAATTCATATTATGAGGATATTTCTGTAGAAACTACAAAGAAATCGGTGGGTAATAATACTTCTGATTATTTAGCAAGATTTAAAAAAAATGCTTTTTGGACCAATTTTTGGCAAAAACATGTTTGTTGGTGTAAAATTTGGCATCATTCTGCCCAATTCCGGTTTTGTGAGCATTCCTGATATCGGGACGCTGTATAAATGATCCTACCTAGTAAGCAATGATCTGAATCATTTTCATTTTGTTAGATACAGTTTCAAATAAGTGTAATTTGGTTTAATTTAGTCAAGTGATTTATAAAATGCAATGTATTTACAATTTGGAAAATTGAGAAATGTCTGTTATTTAAAGACAGAGACATGTGCCAAAATTTCCAAATGTGGAATAAATATATAATAAGAAAAAGGATAAAATTAAAACAGAAACTTAAGATTAAAGATTAACAAGAAATTTGTGAAGGATCCTTCGTATGGCGGCAAATGTTGTTATAAACTTCAATAAATCACCCTCGGGTGAGTCGGGCAGCTTGGGCTTTCCACACTTATTGTGTACTGGGCTTTCCACACTTATTGTGTACAGTCTCAGTACAAAACATTACATGATATAATAGTACATTAAAATCTTAAGCAGATTTCCAAACTATTCAGATTATGTTGCTGTATATATTAATTTTCACTATAAATTATTTCCAGATTAATCAAAATTTCACCTTACACACATTCCATTTTACTCAGATTTCACTGTACTTGGTTCAGTACTAATTTATATAAATTTATATATAATGGATAGATGCATTTATTTTTTTTTTAACCTTTTATAGATTAAAACTTCATGAACAGAAGAATTTGCTGTTATTACAACTCAGAGACTCAATGCGAATTACAATGTCTTTAGAATCTCAGTTGAAAAGGTCTGGTTTCTGTTATTTTATATTATTTTAATTCTTAATTTGAAGTGTGAGTTTCCTTTTGAATTATAAACTTTAAAATATTGAAGTCACCTAGTAATGTATAATGTTTATATTGTGTATCTTTTTTATGACTTTTTCTGATGGTGAACATACTCGTTAGTAATTTTAAAAATAAGTTTATGAAAATGTACTAAAAAACTAATTCCATATCAAAGTACATTTACCTTCTTATGCATTTTGCTTCTGAAAGGTAATAATAAAGAAACATTAAAATAAGTGTAGTATTTGATTTAACCACATTATTTTTTGTTTAATATACTGAATAATATATTATAATCTTTAATTGTTCTTTTTTCCCCCCTTCAGCTTATCTGCAAGTACATTATCTGTTTCATCAAGTAGCTCCCTAGGATCATTAAGTACAGGATCATTATCAGCCAGTAGTAAAGGTTCATTGAGTAGCTTAAGCTTTACTGATATCTATGGGCTTCCCCAGTGTTCAGCTGATCCATCTTTACAGGATCTGCAAAAACGTATAGGGCATTTAATCCAAGGTAGAACTAATGCAAATTCATCTAACTTCGAAGACACTACCACTGCTGCTCTTTCCATTGGTCACAGTATTTCATCCTTATCACCACGCTCTTCATTATCTTCAATTTCACCTCCAGTTTCTCCTTATGAATATGGCCCTCCACCTAGTTATGAACAGACACACTTAGAAAGACTTCAACGACAATTACCTGCTAGTTTAGAAGAGCAGATAGCTGATCTTAAATTGACTGCATCTGCTTCAGATATAGGGAAAAACGAACAAAATTTATTAGATGAACAAAAAGTTATTCGTCAGTGTGGGTTATATCTATCTGAACAAAACTCAAATTTAAGGACTTTAGGCGAATCTTCTCATGATATACTTAATAATCCACCATTGAGTCCCATTTGTGAAATGGGTAGTGATGATCAGACTATCAAGTTCACTAATTCAATCAACCAAAGTGTTTCTGCTGCTGTTAGTGATGAATCTGTTGCTGGAGATAGTGGTGTTTTTGAAGCTTCAAACAAAAGGTTAGAATTTTTAATTTATTATTTTTGTATAAATAAATAAATTTTTGCATGTTATTAAAACTGTTTTCCTTTCATAATTAAGTCTTAATTGTAGAAAAGATACTGATTATTACAGCTGATTTACTATAGACATAGTTCTAGTAAAAAACTAGTTCTAGATATACATTCTGCTCCTTTCCATTGCTGTACGCCTATACAAATGTTACGTTGCAAATGTTTCAGAAACTTCCCATGGTGCTTTTTGCAGGTAACACAACAATACAATCTCTACTCCATTGTGAAAAATGCCCACTCACTGAGGTAACAGATGTTACTTTGTCATTCATGCACCGTTGAGAATCATATGGCGGAACTATCAATGTATATGTCAATACCATATTTTGAGGAATCGATCAATTAATTAAAACTCTGGGGAATATTAATATTAAGTGTTATGAAATCGATTTTTTCTACCTTTATTCATAGAATGTTATGTTTTGCTAGGCCGTATCAGCATATTAATTGTTTACTTTAACTATTGTTTATTTTACATCTATTTCATATATTTCAGTTTTTAAAAGTGCTTTTTAAATTTCCATACATAATATTTACATCGAATCATTAAACGAAAGTTAGCACATTTTTCTTTTTTATCTATTTGAAATATATGATGTTTATTTACAATATTAAATTTTGCATATATTGCAAAGAATGTTTTTAACACTAGAATAACGGCAGCGGTCATTTTGACCGCATAACTACTTTGAGAAAGGATTCCTCCAAAACGGCTAATCCCAGCCCATTTAAATTGTATGACTTTTCTTATTTTCTTAAAATTATTGAAAACACAGAAGAAAATTATTCTAGGTTTTATAATAAGAGAACAAATCAAGCTGTCCATCATTCAAGGTAGTTCAAACTATCCATCGTTCTAGTGTTAAAACAAAACATTTTGTGTAATTCAATTGAAAACCGATGAGTGTGCAAGTACATGCATATTTAAGGTGGTGACTTCCGGCTCAAACAAAAATATTTTAAACAAAACTCCCAAAGAGGGCATTTTAACTATGCATTTGAATTGTCCTCAGATGAATATCCCCCACTTATAAAATGCACTTTTCAAATCAAAATGTCAATATGCTAGAGGAAATTATATACAAACAGGAACATATACATTGCTGACAACTGAAATCACAACAACATAAAGTTGTAGGTATAGCTTTATGTAAATCAGGCAATGGAAACAGCAAGGCGAGTTATGCAAATGACCACAGTTTCGTTACGCATAGTGACCTAACACCTTGCTAAGCAACATAAAAGCGTCAGGCCAGGGAGGAGCGATATCACAGCAAAATTGTAGTGTCATTGGTTTCAGGTTGTAAAAATCATCACAGTATGCCAAGAGTATGTCAACGTACCGCATACGTTCAGTTGTCATTAACGGAACGGCATCAAATCATTGTTTCACATGAGGGTGGAATTAGTCTTCAAAGGATCGCTGAACTATTGGGTCGTGATGTGAGCACAGTTCAACGGTGTGTGTTACGGTTCGTGAGAGTCTACGAAATGATACGAAGATCAGGTAGTGGAACTTCCAGGTGTACCACACCACGTAAAGATCGTATTCTTCTGAGAAGCATTGCATGGGAGTCGTTTACCACAACAACCGTGTTACAATGAAATTTATCCCACACTACGGGTAGCATGGTTTTGACGCAAACAATTCGAAACCATTTGCATGATACAGGACTCCGAGGTAGACGGCCTTTTCAACACCTACCGTTTCAACGTCTTTCCCAGTTATATCGCCTCCAGTAGTGTCAAATGAGACGCAATTGGTCGACAGAATGGCGAAATATTCTGTTCACAGATGAATCACGATTCTGTTTTGGCATGCCAGATGGCCGAGGCGGCGCTTTCAACAATGCCACCAGGAGGCTTTTTCTATTAGTCGTCACACAACCCACCTAAGTAGTACCACAGTTTGGGGTGGTCTAACATTTGGTGGATGAACACCTTTGGTCCACGTTTCTGGCAGTATCATAGCATAACGATACGTCTCTGACATTCTGAGACCTGTGGTACAGCCATATCTGTCAACCCGACTTGTACTGCTCTTTCAGCAGGATAATGCCAGGCTACATACTGCACGGGTAACTATGAATAGTCTACAAGGTTTTGATATCCTGCCTTGGCCAGCATATTCTCTGGATTTGTCGCCAATTGAGCATATCTGGGACATCATGGCTGATTAAGAGAACTCCCAATTCCAGCAAACCATATTCAGTTACAAGCCCAATTGCATGCTGTGTGGAAATGTCACCTCTCAGCACACCATTGACCATCTCATTGATAAGATTCCTCATCGTATTCAATCCTGCTTAGCCGCTCGCGGTGGGCCTATTCCATATTGATCTAATGTCAATAAAGTTCCATGCTTTCATTTTCCAGGTATGATTTTTTAATCTTTTGCACATCTTCATGTTACAATTAAATGCACAAAATTCTGTATATTTCATAAGAATATATCAATTTCTTCATGGTGTTCCAATTTCAGTTGTGAGCAGTGTAATTAACTAGGTGTTGTTTAGATTATTTTCTCTTTTGTTCCTAAAGTTAAAATTTCGTACATATATTGTATTATATTTTATTAAGATATATTAACATATATGTATTTTTAATTTAATGGTGATTAAATTTATCTTCATGTTCATGCAACTTGAATATAAATCAAACCTACGAATCTCAAGAGACCAAAAAATTTATCCACTATATTGCTAATTCACTCTAAATGATGAACATCTCCTATTGCTATTTTATAAGCACTTTCATTTGCTGCGACAGATCTTTTCTAGTTATGCTGCCACTGTTCAGATAAAATCTTTGTCACCAGTGAAAATACTACATGTACTGTTGATATCAAGTGGTGTACCATACTTTAAAATGGAGCTATGCTTTTTACCTGGGAATTCTCAGTGAAAAGCCAACCATTAAAATCAGTGGGGGCTGCTGATCGTTGGTTCCAAAACAGTTTTGCATGAATAATGTTTTGTAAAATAAAACTCCAGTAAAGTTCAGTTAATTTATTAAATATTTTTCAGACTCATTTATTTCGTTTACAAGCTTTTAACGTGCTACACTTTAATCGCTAACTGTTTATAGCTAGCTAATGCTTTTAGTTTTCTTCCTTATTTCATTTGGATACTCTGACCATAGACTTTACATTAAATTATCAAATTATTTTACTAACTTGCTTGTTGATATACACTACGTGACAGCGAAAATAAGACACCAAGAAGGAGTGGGCAGAAAAATATACAAATTGCAGCAGGGTAGACGCAATTCACCAAGTTAGTTATTTATTTTATTTTTTATTTTTATATATTTGAAAAAGACTGCAAGCAACAAGACGTAGTCCCAGTTACAGCGTGCAAGAATAAAAATACATTCAACAATAAAATACAGATTAAAATATTATACAATACATTAAAAAGAAAGTAAACCCTTAACAACAAATGATCTCCATAAACAGGTGCACATGAATAAAAACAATAAAATACAAGATGTTTATAACAAATGCTTTTTAAAATCCATCTCCAACGAATAAAAGTATCCAGATTATCAGGGAAATTGTTGTATAATTTACAAAAACTAGTAATTGCACAATTGCATTCAATATTCAAATTAAAATTCTTTACAGCAAATAAATTAACCCTTTCGGGACGGCGGCATTCCGGAGCTGTCGCGGCCCAAAAGATGAAGCTCTTCGCTTCCGAACTGGTCGAAAAGGACGGCACATTTTTTGCTCTAAGCCTAACTCTCGAAAAAAATTCACTAAAAATCACCTATTCAACACAGAAATCTACTTTTTTCAGGAATAAAAGAAATATTTATGTTCTATTTGATGTATAATTTTCATACAAATCTGAATACAAAATACTCGTTAGTTGCTCCCATTCTTTTATCCGAAATAAACGAATAATTTCACTGCCTCTAAAACCCAAACAAAAAAAAAATACTCTCTTATATTCCTATGATTCACCAACGAAATCATAACGCTGAAATAAAAATAAAAACTGAAACTTAATTATAAAATTGTTGATGCTACGAGAATTGCTCTGTTTGTTTGTTACAAAATGATTTTCACCGCTCCAAATGGAGAAGTAATTCATTCGATCCTCTTCTGCCAAGGTCATGCCTCTGCAAAATACATTGAAGTTAGTTCCATGGACAAGTAACGCCATCTAGTACACAAATTAAAACGTTCCGCGTAGTGGCACTTATAGGTGCCACTATCCGCTTGCGGTAAAATTTCCTCTGGCCCGAGTGAGTGCCGTTCGTCCTTGAATGCAAGTTCGCATCTGGCACGTGGGCGTGCCGATCGTCGCGAAAGGGTTAATGCTACTGATTGTATACTGAGGAATACGAAACCCAATCTCATCCAAGACAGGGGAACAGTCAACACGGCCACCGAACAGATTCCTGAAGAAAGACAACAGAATGTAATCCCTTCTTCTCTGTAAGCTTTTTAAACCAAACAAATAACGTAGAAAAGTAGCGGATAAGGCAAAACAGAAAATGTGAATTTTCCTATAATAAAGGTACCTCAAGAAATTATTTTGAATGATCTCGATCCTGTTAGAGTGAACGGCATAAAAAGGCCTCCAGACCACAGACTCGTATTCAAGCCCAGACCTGAACAAGGCATTGAAAAGAACAATAATGGTATCCTCATTTGTAAAATCCTGAGTAATTCTCTTAATGTAACCCAGTTTTCTACAGGATTTAGAACAGATATGAGAAAATGAGAAATCGGACATATGAATAACTCCAAGATCAGTAATAGAGAACTTTCTAGCCAAACCAGAGTTACTATACCATAAGAAAGTAAAATAAGCACCTTTCTACAAGTAAAAGACACAATACTACATTTACTAATATTTAGATGAAGACTGTTATTGCTACACCAGTCGGAAAGGACATGTAACTCCGATTGAATATTATTACATGAAACACCATCAAAAATAGGACAAAAATTTTCAAATCATCAGCATAAAAAAGACAATTTTTAAAACAATCAGTAAGATCATTGATGAAAAAATAAATAACAAGCGGCCAAGAACAGAGCCCTGGGGCACACCAGAAGTAGCCAAAAAAAACCTACTCAAGAAAAAACCAAAATTTACACATGAAGACCTAGAACTTGAATGAATAGGACTTTAAAAGCGTAACCAAATTAGGACAAAACCCAATACTCTTCAATTTAGGAATCAAAATACCGTGATCAACCGAATCAAAAGCTTTCGAAAAATCAGTGTAAACAACATCTAATTGATCCCTTGAATTGATGGCATCCATCACAAGTGAATAAAAACAAAGGAGATTAGTAACAGTAGACCTACCTCTCATGAAACCATTCTGATTGATAGAAATAAAAGACCAAACTTGACTGTAGATGCTGGTCCATACCATGATACTGCATGTTGGATATCGGTCCCTCTCCTGGATATTTTCTGGACAATAAGCAATACCACTCTCACGCCAGATCAGTTGGCATCTACAATCCAATGACAGACTGAACCTACTCTGATCTGAGAATAGTACGCAAGCCCAGTCCTGTTTGGTCCAATTGCGATGCTCACAACACCATTGCAAACGGGCGGTATGGTGCAGTCTGGACAATGGGACACACACAACAGGTCTGCAAGCTTACATTCCTCCTTCTCCCAAATGTCTGGCTATGGTTTTTCGGGAAATCTGCTGTCCTGTGGTAGCAAGATATTGATTTACTACCTGCTGAGCTGTGGTGTGCCATTTCCTTCTTGCTGATAGGACTGACGTATCCAATATACTATACGTATTATGTGCAGTTGAATGTTGAATTCGTAACTGCATAGCAGAGTAAACAAATGTCCATTGTTGAAAAGAAAGACTGAGTCGTATTAGATAACTAATCACTTTTATTAGTGAATGAAGAATCTAATACTAAAACAGTATTATATCACTTGGTAACATTTTATGGTAAAGCAGGAGTATTTACAGCTTGAGCGAACATGCTCAAAAGATTTTTGTTCATTACTTTCCGGATCATCTCAAAGGCATTTCAGATTATTAAGGTAATAAAATTAACTACATTACCTAATCTTTGTACATGCACTTGCGAAGCCACCTAGACTGGTGTCACACATTGAATAAACGGTTCATTTGGATAAGCATTTTCCAAATATAACTGATACCGTAAAAGCGCTTTACGCAACTTCACAAAGTATTGAAAAGTAAGTATAATGACCTTTAATTGCATGATCATTCAGTTGTCCACTAGATATGATTTAAATCCACATCGATCAGCATCCTGCTCTTCTCGATCATCTGTCCATTCGAACTTTCGAGCTCATTATTGTACATAGTAATTTTTGCTTTACTACAATGTTACAATGTCTGATGTCCATTCGATAGCTTTCGAGCTCATTATTGTACATAGTAATTTTTGCTTTACTACAATGTTACAATGTCTGATGTAATCTTGTCAAAGTGATGGAATCACATTATTAAAGTGATTTTGTTTGAATAAACTGACTGTTTATTTATGAACACTTACTCAACTCTGCACGTTAATATCCACTGACAAACTACCGCTCTGCAAGAAAAATTTTTTAGACATCAGCACGCAGCATTATAGGGATATTCTTGTTCAAACCATACATTGGTTCCATACTGAACGCCATTAGAGGTTATTGGCCGTCTAGAGCCCTTATAATGCACAGAAATAATTGCAAGGAGTGAATTAGTTTGAGAGAAGTGTCATGAATTCTATCAACGGGGGCCGCGAGCAGTGCCATTTGCATCAAACGAAAAGGTAAACAAAGTGCTCTCAATTGAAAGTTAAAGTTCAGAGACTTTTCAAACATGGAAGCAGGCAACGGTATTACAGCATTAAATAGAGACAATTACGTCATCTGGCGAAATGAAATTTCTTTTATCTTAAAAGGAGAAGGCTGCTACGGACATATGAACTGTACAGCTCTGCCAGTCGACGAGACCACGTCACGGCGTGAACGCGAGGAGTACATGCACAGCAGCGACCACGCACTAACCATCTTACTCCGAAACATATCGGCGGAATACAGAGAATTGATTGACATCAAGGACAGCCCGACGGATGCGTGGGAGAAATTGGAGGCTCATTTTGAGGCCCCAAAGCGCACAAATTTGGTGCGTCTTCTCGACGAATTCTTTAATCTCCGTCCAGAAGTAGACGAGCCAATGGACATTTTCTGTACCAGGATAAGAAAGGCAGTCACAAATTTAAAGAATGTGAATCATCCCGGGGAAGATGTGTACGTAGCGTTTCACAGGCAATCCGGTATCTGTCGGATGAGTTTCAGAGTATTATACAGATAATTTATCGCTGGAACGATAAAGACTTTAAGCTAGATAATGTTCAAAGAGAACTTTCCCAGGAAGAAGGCCGGATTAAGCAGTTACAGAAAGACAGAAATAATGTAAGTCTAAATTCTTCTGTATTGTTCTCAAATGTTAATGCTAAATGTAAAAATGTTAGTAAAAGTAAGAAACCTGGTAAGGTCATAGGACCATGTTATATATGTAATAAGCCTGGTCATTTGAAAGCAAAATGCCCACAGTTAAAGAAACAGACTAGTTCTAGCATTATTGAAGTGTATTCTAATGTTAATGTTGAAGCAAATGCTGTAAATGATCCTGACAATAGGCTCCGCTGAGTGATTGACACTGCTGCTATGCGACATTTTTACAATGACATTAAAATATTCTCAAAATTTAACAAGTGCAAAGATACTTGTATGTCGCTGGCAGTGGGTGATATCAAGAGCCCAGTTGAGGCTATTGGAACGGTGAATATGTTTGTTAAGTTCAAAAATCATAGAAGTGATATTGTTTTGACAATTGTTATGTATTCACCAAAATTACTGAGGAATTTGTTGGCCGCATCTGTTCTGGAAGAACAGGGCTACACTTTTAATGCAGCTAACAGAGTATTATGGTTTAAAACTCCGGAGGGAGAAAATTTCTTTTACGCTAAACGTAAAGAAGGATTGTATTTTCTTAAACTTCAGTACTTAACTAAAAATTTTAATAACAATGTAGGCCGTAAGAACGATAAAACAGATCAGGATAGGGATAAGAGTTCTAAGAAGGATAGAATATCCCCTGTAAAAAAAAATTAGTCAAAACAAAATAACAATGATGCCTTGCTTGAATAATTGTAAAAACAAATCTGATATAAAATCTAAGTCAATTCAGGAAATTGGTGGTGCAACTGTTAAAATTTTAAGTAAAACTGAATTATGGCACAGAAGGTATGGCCATATTAACTCAGACTACTTACACCAAATGAGTAAAGTTTCCACAGCTAACGGACTCCCTAGGTTGCAGTATGCAAAATTAAATTGCATTCACTGTAAACTCGCAAAATCTAAGAGAGTTTCGTATAAACCAATAGGCCGGATTAGATCTATGAAACCTTTGCAATTATTGCACATGGACGTTTGTGGTCCAATGCCTGTAGCTTCATTGGGAGGAAACAAGTGTTTTTTTTACTATCACGGATGATTTTAGCCGTAAGGTGTTTGTTTTCATTTTAAAACAAAAATTAGATGTTTTTAAAGTTTTCCAAGATTTTCAAGCTCGTGAGGAAAGGCAACTAGGCAAAAAGATTTTGTGCATCCATACCTATAACGGCATGGAATTTTGTCACAATCAGTTTAAAGCTTTTTTGAAAAAGTTAGGAATTAAGCATGAGCGATCTAATGCTTATACACCCGAACAAAACGGGGTATCTGAGAGAGTCAATTTGACAGCTTTAGATTGTGTTAAAGCGATGCTTAATCAGAGTAAGATTAGTGACAAAATGTGGGCAGAGGCAATCCTATGTTTCACTTACACAAAGAACAGGATATGCCATAAATTCAACGTAAAAACTCCACATGAATTGTATTACGGGAGGAAGTCTGCTGTATCCCACCTCAAAATTTTTAGATGCAAAGCTTATGTTGGTACGGCAAAACAGCTTAGGAAAAAAACTAGACCTAAGAGCTCAAGTGGGAGTTATGATAGGATATGCCGAAAATACCAAGGGCTATAGAATTTTTATAGCAAAGGACAGAAAAGTAATAGAAACAATCAAGGTCAGATTTGAGGAAAATGAAGCAGCGGAAGGCGTTCAGGACCCTAGTTACCCTAGAATTATCACCTCAAGGACATCGAGACTTACTCGCTCGATGGATTCAGGATCGGAATGTTTGTGTGGTGTGTCAGAGGAAGAAGCAGGTGAGACGCATGACACTAGTCAAACTAGTGAGGAAGAGGACTTTCCTGCTGATTCTGGTCTGACACCCTGCTCAGACATTGACTGGGAACGTAAAGCCGTACCTAGGCCTGATGGAAGTAGGACTGATGTTCATTATTCAGTAAAGGGTGATAAAAGAAGACTGAGTCATAATGACGTTATTTTTCAACTTTAGGGAAAAGAAAGATATCAAAGCCAGACCAGAGGCAAGCAACATAGAAATAGTAATACCCAAGAGCTATAAGTCGGCAATTGAATCTCCCCACTCAAAAAAATGGCAAGACGCCATGAATAATGAAATAGCTATAATGCAAGAGAGGTGCGTCTGGGACTTTGTGCTTGCGCTCATCTCACAAAAAATAGTTGGATCCAGATGGGTATATTCCATCAAAAAGGATGAAAATGTGGGAAGTGAAGAGATTCAAAGCTCGTTTAGTGGCTCAGGGATATTCTCAAGAAAAAGGGGACTCGTACGATGAAGTATTTAGCCCTGTTATAAATTTTAGCTTGATAAGAGCTTTCTTTGCAATTTTTGTTTGTTTGCTTAACTGGAAGCATTTTCAATTAGACATTAAGTCAGCATACCTTTATGCTAGATAAATTGAATGCCAAAGTTTTCATGAAACAACCACCTGGATATGTCGATCCAAACCAACAAAATTATGTCTGTTTGCTAAAAAGGGCAATATATGGCCTTACATCAAAGCGGCAGGGAGTGGTATACTAAGCTTGACACCACTTTAAGAAAATTAAAATTCTTTTAATTTAAATGGTGCAATTGTGCATATTTATACCAAGATAAAATATTAATGTTGGTCTATGTGGATGACATAGTTTTATTTTCAAAACATCAAGGTGATATTGATCATGCAATTTCATTGCTAAAGAAGGAATTTGATATCAAAATACTAGGAAAAATTAAAAAGATGTTAGGTGTGAAATTTACTGAAACCAATAACAAATTTTATATACATCAAAGGCAGTATATTAATAAAGTTTGCAAATGTTTAAAGAATTCAAATACCCCATTTTTTCACTTCCGATTACAAAAGGAATCACATTGAGTAAAAATGATTGCCCAATGAACAATGAAGAATTAAGTCAAATGCAAAATTTCCCATATAGAAGTTTGATGGATGCCTATCTATCAAGCCTATTTATCAAGTAGAACTAGACCAAACATATGTTATGTCGTAAATATTCTGTCTCAATTCCAAGAGAATCCAGGTATAAAACATTAGGACGCATTACTGAAACTTTTGGAATATCTTGAAAAAACAAAGGATTATATGTTGAATTTATCAATCATTTGTAATTTGAATTTAAACTGCTACTCGAACTCTGATTTTGCTGCCAATGGAAATGACAGACTGTCACTCAGGGGTATGTTGTTTCTAATAGAGTACCCATTTCTTGCCGTACATTTAAACACAAGTGTCTGAAGTGTCTTGGCGTACATTTAAACACTAGTGTCCGAAGTCTGTCAACAATGGAGGCAGAATATGTTTAATTGACAGAAGCTTCTAAGGAAATGATTTAGCTGCAAGACATAATTGTGGAATGTATGAAGCTAGGATTAAAATTTAACAGAGATATTAGCATAATCTTTTGTGATAACCAAGCTGCAATAAATTTTTCAAATTCCCCAATAGAAAATAACAAAACCAAACATATTGATATAAAGTATCGTTTTTTGAGAAATTTAGTTGAGAATGAGTCTTTTAAAATTAACTTTGTAAATGCCAAAGAAAATGTAGCAGATTACTTCACAAAGCCACTGACCAAGGATAGGGCCTTTAAATTTTGTAATCAAATTTTTAAAACATATTTGTTAACCTGCTAAATTTTTTTTCTCTTGTTCAAATATAGTTAGGATATCGTATAATTTATTCCTCCCTCTTTGATACATATACTTGTATCTAAAGTATATATATGTGTATTATCACAATGAACTTTTAAAATTTTTCACATTACACTGAATATATATATATCCATATTTTGAATTCCCGCATAAGACAATTTTGCTTATGTGTATAATATGTGTGTTGTTATACACTTGGTTATACTTCATTGATAAAAACCACTTGAAATATTTTCTTTCTGTATTGCTTTCATTATCTGTGTCATTGTTATTAATATTAATAATGTATACTAGTCTTGGGCTGAGATAATGAAAACTAAAATTTTCTATAACTTACATTGAATGTTTATATTGAATTTTTTGATCTTAAATGTTGAATTTGATAGTTATATATAAAATTTCTGAAAACTTAAATTTGATGTTTATACTAAAAATTTTGAAATCTTAAATGTTGAATTTAACCCTTTCAGGAGGGCGGCTTTCCGAAACTGCCGTCGCCCAAAGGAATGAGCGTTTCATTTCCGAACTGTTCCCAAAAGACTGTTAATTTTTTGCACTAAGCCCAACTCTCGAAAAAAATTCACTAAAAATCACCCATTCAACACAGCATTCTACTTTTTTCGGGAAGAATAAAAATACTTATTTTCTATTTGATGTATATTTTTTATACAAATTTTCTTTTATCAAAATATTAAAAATTTTAGTGTATATATGTTTTAAGTACAGATGGATAATTCTTTGGCATGTCCTTCCGATTTTTTAAAACTGTACCACATATATGCGTATTCTTAGACAACAAATACTTTGCAAGTACAGGAGAGGTAAAACATTTATCCAAATACAAAGTATATCCTTTTCTTAAAAGTTCACTTAGAAATGTTTTCACAACGCGTTCTCCATACCCACCATCAGAGCTTGATAATTCCGTGTCCTTTCCAGTATACACAAGGAAATTCCATTTATAGCCTAATTCCGATTCTGATGATTTATATATTTTTATGACCTTTTCGAGGGGATATATTGACGAAATCCCAGCCTTCCTTTCCATGAGAACAAAGATTCATCAATGAACACATTTCTTCTAGGAGTGTATATAGATTTAAATTTTGAAACTAATGCATCTAACACGGGTTTCAATTTATCTAGTTTTTGGGCATTACTATTAAGAGTAAAATGAAGGTAACGTAATATTCCTATAAATCGATCGCGACTCATAACTGAATTAAAAAAAGGGAGTACTGATAATTGCATTCTTAGAAAAATACATTTTAAGATTTGGTTTTCTAACAATGCTCGTCAAAATTAATAGTGCGAGAAACACACGAAATTCGTTTCCTGTCACAGGTGTAAATATATTTGAAACAGGTGGAGTCTTCGATGTGGAAAGAGAGAGGAGATTGTTCTCCCATTTTTTCTTTGCAAACTCATTAGTTGCTTTTACGATAAATTCTACTAGTTCATCATCAAAAAATATGCTAAAAAAATCAAGTTCCTTATCTAAATTAGGTGGCATGATATTGTGATTTATTCCAGGTATGTTCAAAAACTCCAAAGAATTCAGATCTTTTAAATCACATATCCAAACATCATTCGAAAAAGCAGCAACTGAAGCTGGCGGCGTTGTAATAATAGTACGCTCAGAATCTGAAGAATCAATTGCATTTTCAGATTCATCATCAGAAATAGCACTGTTCCACGAATCTTCACTATCTGTTTTGCTTTCATTACTGTCTGGTTCGTTTACCATACGCATATATTCTTCCACAGAAAGAAAAAGTCGCAAACCTGCCATATTTTTATCCGAAATAGCCTAATCATTTCACTGTCGCACATTCCTTTAACCCCCCTCTCCCCCCCCCCCCCAAAAAAAAATAATAATAATAATCTCTTATATTCCTGTAATTCACCAACGAAATCATTAAAAGCTATAATCAAAAGGAGACCCGGAACTCAATTATAAAATTGTTGATGCTGCGAGAAGTGCTCTGTTTACTTTACAGAACCATATTTCCCTGCTCCAAATGGAGAAATAATTCATTGGATTCTCCTTGTGCCAAGGTCAAACATCTATAAAATACATTTAAGTTGCTTCCACTGGCATTTATCGCCATCTAGTAGACAAATAAATTCAAATGAAAACGTTTCACATAGAAACACCGATACGTGCCACTCGCCGTTTAGGGTAAAGTTCTCTCTGGCACGAGTGTGTGCCGTACGTCCTTTAATGCAAATTCGCAGCCGGCACGCGGACGTGCCAACCATCTCGAAAGGGTTAATAGTTATACTTAAATTTCTGAAAACTTGAATTTGATGTTTATACTAATTTTTTTAATCTTAAATGTTGAATTTAATAGTTATACTTAAATTTTTTTGAAACTTAAATCTTGATACTTATACTAAATTTTTAAATTTTGGAACTCAGTGTTTCTATAATAGTTTCTTAAATTTCTTCAATGCTAAAAATATTTGTTTAACTTTTAAGTGGTCTATATACTTTATGGTTTAGCAGGATACTGAAGAACTTGACATTTTTGCTGTCCTGATCTTTAGAATAAATTCATTGAATGGTAGAACGTGCGCCGAGATTTGGGGTTTTGCATGAGGGGGCCGATTGTTGGAAACTGAATGGTTTTTCCGTTCCTGTGAACGACTCGTGACGGGAACAGAATGGGCTGATCATGCAAATCGCCTTCTCGCTGTGCGTGCATCCTGTTTTGCATATAGTGAGGGTGCTGCCATCAACGGTTGTGTTCCATAGCGTACCCATCGCTGTGTATATATGATAGATGCATTCTCAGTACTGGTAGATCTTACTAGATCTCTATACGATATCTATACTTAGAGTATATATCTCTACTAACTTCGACTACTCCGAAGTCTCGACTCGTCGACTTTCTCTGTCTGAGTCTGAAGTGCCTTTCAATGAGTCCGCTATATATACAAGAAGATGCGATTGTTCTGGAACAAGTTTGTTTCCGGAAATGCCCCCAAATATGCAAATTACTTGCATATGCGTCGGACACTCATGATTCGCATATCGGAAAAACGTCGCGATTCTTCTTGAGAACAAAGTAAGTCGTTCACAAGAAAAATTAGAATATAAACAATGCGTTCATGGGAAACGTGAATTGTAATGTTTACATCCATTTTTCCAGCAGTCGGCCCCCTCATGCAAATCTCCAAGTCTCGATGCATATGCAAACAGACAAAAATTTTACTTTAAGGACCAAGGCATGTAAATAGATGTCAAGACCCCCAGTATCCTGCTAAAAACATAATGTATGAAGTAAATTTAAATTAATCACATCATTAAATAAATTTAAATTTGAGTATAAACACTTGTAAATTTTACACATTTTTCAATGTTATATCAATATTTATAATTTGAGAAAAGCACACACATCCACAACTTTTCAATTTGAATATAAGCATTTCATAAAGTTTAAAAGGGATAACTATTTATTGAAATATCAACACAGTAAAGTTTAAAATTTGAAATATGAGTATAACTATCAAGTTCTATATGACATTTAAATTTAAATATAATCATATTATCCAAATTAAAACATTCACTATGAAGATAGATATTTAACATTTAGCACATTAACTTAAAAATTTGAGATTTGAGTATAAACATCAAATTTAAGTTCAAAAGAAATTTGGATATAAACATTAAATTTAAGTTTAAAAGCATAATCATTTTTATCTATTAGTACATTGGGGTAAGATGAGTATATATTATAAATACTAACAAATTGGACAAAAATACTAAAAATACAAAAGGGTACACATGCTATAAACACGCAGACTACTAATATGTCTTGTAAAGAAAAATTCAACATGTATATAAAAAAAAATGATTTGTCTTCAACACACATTTTATATACATAAGCAACTAAAATTCATTGTGTGGGTGATCAAAATGGATATATATTCATCATTGTAATGTCTAAAAATTCATGGCAATACAATTTAAACTCAAGATACATTCACTTGTATCAATGAGAAGTAAGCAATAATATATAATAACACCATATTTGAAATATAAAGATGTGTATTCAATTTAATTTTAAAAGTTAATTTAAATTACATTTTAAATATCTCATTACAAAGTTTAAAGACCCTTTCTTTCATCAGAGGTTTAGTAAAATAATCTGCTGTATTATCTTTACTATTTACAAAGTTAATATTAAATGACTCATTGACTACTGAGTTCCTTGAGAAGTGATACTTCACATCTATGTGTTTAGTCCTATTATTCTCAATTGGGGAATTAGAAAAATTTATTGCTTCTTGGTTATCACAAAAAATGACAGTGTTATTTTTGTTAAACTTTAACCCTAGCCTTTTACATTCCTCAATTATATTTTGCATCCAAACCATTTCCTTAGCGGCTTCTGTAAGAGAAACATATTCAGCTTCCATAGTTGACAAATTGTCACACTTATGTTTAAAGGTTCACCAAGAAATGGGTACCCTATCAATGAAAAATAACATACCCACTAGTGACACACGATCATCTCTGTTTGCTGCAAAATCAGAGTCAGAATAACAGTTTAAATTTAATTCACTGATGTTTGATAAGTTTAACATATAAGTTTTAGTTTTCTCAACATATCCTAACAATTTCAATAATGCATCCCAATGCTTAATTCCTGGATTTTCTTGGAACTGGAATAATATGTTAATAGCATAACATAAATCTGGTCTAGTCCTACTGGATAGAAAAGCTAAACATCCAATTAAATTTCTGTATGGAAAATCTTGCATTTGAATCAATTCCTCATTTGTCAATGGACAGTCAATTTTACTCAGAATACTGCCTTTTGCAATAAGAAGTGAAGTGATAGGATATTTGAAGTGTTTAAACATTTGATACACATTTTCAATATATTGGCCTTGATATATAAAATACTTATTAATTTCTTTAAATTCCACCCCTAACAGTTTCTTAATTTTCCCTAACACCTTTAATATCAAATTCATTACTAAGTAAAGAAACAATATGGTCTATATCATCCTGATATTTAGAAAAGAGAATTATATCATCAACATAAATTAGCATAAGAACTTTGTCATTGTATATGTATGCACAATTACACCATTTAAATTTTGAGAAGTTTAGCGTCTTTATGATGGTGTCAAGTTCCGTGTACCATTCATTCATTCCCCTCCACTTTGATGAAGGCCATATATGGCTCTCTTTAACAAACATGCATAATCTTGATGATTCTGATCGACATAGCCATTAGGTTGTTTCATATACATTTTTATATTCAACTTAGCGTAAAGATATGCTGATTTGACATAAAGTTAAAAATGCATCCAGCCAAGCTGATGCATTTAATGTCAAATGATGATCAAATGTTAGATATCAAATGATGACTTTGATATCAAACTCATTGCTCAGTAGTGAAAAATGTAGTCTATGTCTTCCCGATACTTTGAAAAAAGAATTGTGTCATCCACATAAACTAGCATAAGAACTGTGTTATTGTATATGTAAGCACAATTACACCATTTAAATTTCAGAAACTGTAATTCTCGTAATTTGGTGTCAAGTTCAATATACCATTCTCTTCCACTTTGATGAAAACCGTAAATGGCTCTTTTCAACAGACAAATATAATCAGGTTGTATCTGACTGACATAGCCTTGAAGTTGTTTCATGTAAATTTTCTGACTTAATTTAGCATATAGATAGGCTGATTTGATATCAAATTGGAAATGCATCCATCCAAGCCTACAAACAAAGATAGAGAAAAAGTCTCTAATTATACTGAAGTTAACCACTGGGCTAAAAACTTCAACATATGAATCTCCCTTTTCTTGTCTTCTCCCTTTTTTTCATATCCTTGAGCCACCAAACATGTTTTAAATCTTTTGATTTCACCTTTCTCATCCTTCTTTAAAGTAGAAAACCCAGACCACACGACCAACCCATAGGCTAATGGTAGCTTTCTGTGTGGCCGGATCCTTCTTTAAAGTGCAGATCCATCTACAGCCTCTTAGCTTTTGTTGGGTGGGTGCAGAAACTAACTCCTAGACACCCCTCTCATGCATTATGGCTATTTCCTCATCCATGGCCTCACACCATTTTTAAAGACTGCGGAGATTTAATGGCTGCATTGTAGCTCATAGGTATTTGTATTTCTAAGTTGCTCGCCTCTGGTTTATTTCTGGTCCCTAATATTTTTTACTTTCCCTAAAATTAAATAAGTGCTAATCATATTGTACCTTTGCTTTTGCACAATATATCTTTGTCATTATATGAACTCAGCCTTTTCTTATCTCCCTTGACATAGTAATAGACATCTGCTCTACTGCCATCGTGTCTTGGTACGATCTTTCGTTTCCGAGCAAAGAGACCGATCAGAATCCTCAGAAAAGTCCGTTTCCTCACTGAATTCAGACAGATCTTCACCAGTATCTTCACTCTCTCCTGCTTTTTCAGCTGACCTCCCCCTCGGACATTCCCCCTCAGAACTAATGGAACAGCTATCTCTTGGTATCCTCAAGCAGATAATAATGGGATAAATAGGGTCCAGGATGCTTTCCACTGTCTCACACTCTTCAAACCTTACATTGCTTCTTTCAGTAACCATCTTTTGTTTTGGAATCAAGATTCTATATCCTTTGGTGCCTGTGGCATAACCAACCATGACTCCCTCTTGAGCCCTCATATCCAACTTTTTTCTAAGTTGACCTGGTTTGCCAATATAGGCTTTGCTACCTAAGGTCCTGAGGTGATTAACAGCTGGCTGTCTACCACTGTAGAAGTTCATGTGGAGTTTTACACTTGAACTTATGACAGACCCTGTTCTTTGTATAGGTAAAACATGAAATGGCTTCTACCCACATTTTGTCATCAACCTTGCTTTCATGCAACATTGCCTTTACACAATCAAGGGCTGTTAGATTAAAGCGTTCAGATACCCCATTTTGTTGTGGTGTATAGGTATTTATTCGTTCTGCTTTAATCCCAAGATTCTTTAAATAGGTTTTGAACTGGTTGTGACAAAATTCCATCCCCGCAATCCATCCGGATGCTTAGGATCTTTTTACCTAACTGTCTCTCCTCTCTAACTTGAAAATTTTAAAAACTTCTGATTTTTTTTCATGAAAAATACAAACACCTTTCAGCTAAAGTCATCTGTTATTGATGAAAAATACTTGTTACCACGTAAGGAAACTGTAGATAATAGACCACAAACATCCATATGAAGCAACTGCAATGATCTAGTGGACCTTATCCTACCTATAGGCTGGTATGACACTCTCCTAGATTTAGCCAATTTGCGATGCTTACAGTTAATTTTACTGTACTTAAGTCTAGGGAATCCATTGACTGCAGAAACTTTGTTCGTCTGTTATATAGAATCAGCAGTGATGTGTCAATATCTTTTATGCCAAAATTTATTAACATCCTTCAGCTCAGTTGCTGAGTTACTAGGCTTAACTTTAGTACTACCCACATCAATTTTCTGTTTTGTCATTGACTTTACTGAATCAGAATTTTTAATTTTAGTTTCAGTAGATTTAGTCATATTATTTACACTTTTAAACAATCTAGTTTCTTTAATTTGGAGTTTTCTATCTCTTTTAGAATTCCTATCCCCCTTTTGATCCTCATTTTTAGGCTTACGGTCTTCTACGTTATTAATTTGCTCTTTAGAACTATAATGCGGTTTTAAGAAGTATAAACCCTCTTTCCGTTTGGCGTAAAAAAAAAATTTTGAATTCAGGCATTAAAAACCACAATACCCTATTAGCCCCATTAAAACTAAAGTTCTGTTCCTCGAGAACAGAGGCTGCTAATAGCTTACGTCTAAGTTTTGGTGAATGCATCACATTATTCAAAGTACAGTACAACCTCGAAAATCCGGACATCCAAAATCCGGAAACCTCCAAAATCCGGACGTTTTCCAAATTTTCGTTTTTTTTTTTCCCCGGACTGACGAAGTCGCGGATTTAAAAAAGATATAATAAGGTAAGATTATTTATTTTATACATAAGATTATTTATTTTACCGTATTTTCCGGTCGACTTTCTGAACCCGGAAATGAAACGAAAGTTTAGATGGACGGCAGTAGATAGATAGGCTCGTGGTTGGAGCGTGAATTGAGTTGTTAGCGTTAATCCCTCCTCCCCCTTATTCAAGTCACAACTCCTGATGAATTATTTCGCGTAAAATATACATCGTTATTTAAATACGGAATTTTTATTATCAAAATTTCCTTTTCTCATTATTGAAAAAGACATTTTTCTGAAACAATGTAATTTTTAATATTAAACACTTTAAAACGTTATCGTAACATTTTATCACAGATGTTCAATTAAATCTAAAAATCCCGAGAATTCATATTAACGCTCACGGAAATTTATTTTATTCACTTCGTAGTACGATTTCCATTCTTCAATGTATTCTGTTTTGTCTTTAGAATCTCCTCCCCCTCCCGATATCTGACGATTTTTTCGTTCTCGTCGAAAGTGTCAGCTTGAAATCGACTGTATATTTTGCCTTTTTTGTTTAGAAAGCCATATTTACATACTATAAATAGCAAATAGATAACTAAATAATATCGTATCGCACAGAACCGAGCAACAAGGTCATTAACACACAGACCTCTCAAAGGGGTCGGCTTGCCTCCGGTGACAGTCGGCTGTGTTTACGATTAGGAACTAAGCAAATTCCTTTCTTCGCTTTCCCTGCCCCACCACGTCCGGGTGCTGATGTAACCTAGTAATGACTCATCGTAATTTAGAATAATCATTGAGAGGAGAGATATTTTTCTTTTTTGGAAAAGATATTTATTTTATCTACTGCGATATTTTTTACACATTTGACTATTACTAATAAAGTTTTTACTTCTTTCAGAGTCATCAGTCTTTTTAAACATAACATTATATAGATGCTAGATAATAAATAAAACTTTTAAGTTATTATTTTTGTTTTTCGTTCGTTAATAGTGAAAACGATTTAAACACATTTACACCTTTAAATATATCGTTAAAAGTGCTAATCCTCGATCTTTATTAAATCTCAGCACTGCATTAAATCTTCTGGCGCTTAATTAAATCTCGACAAAGCCGATATAACGGAAGTTCTGTACTTTGATGATGATAATGCGCCAATCGTAAATAAATTGAATGATGGCGAAATTCGCGATATGATATTAAATAGAAAAGAACGAAGTAGTGACGATAAATGTGGAGAAGAAAAAATACCCATTGATAATCTTATGCAAAAAATCGATCATGCAATTAAAGGTCTTGAACAAAGAAGCATTATAACCTAGCAGAAGTAATGTCCATCTACAGGATAAAGAAAACTGCTTTCCCATAAACCAAAATTAATGAAATAACAAATGTCAATTCAAATATTTAAATGAAATGATAAAATGGAATTTTATCATTTCGTTTCATTCACACATTCTAAATTATTAATGTGTATATTTTTTCTTAGAAATTTCTTTTGCCCTATTTTTTAGATTAAATAATATGTTTTAATTGATTAACTTAACTTTTGCCATTATTTTTACTAAAAATAGTGCTTTATAGTGTATTTAGTTAATATCAAATCTGAATTTTATTCAAATTCTATAATCCGGAAAAATCGAAAATCCGGAATCGGCAAAGTCCGGACGAGTCCGGATTTTCGAGGTTGTACTGTAATAACATTTTTCTTGTCCTTAAACTGGACATATTTCTACCATACCGATAGCCTCAACTGGACTTTCGATATTTCCTACTGCTAGCGACATGGATGTGCCTTTGCACTCTCTAAATTTAGAAAATAACTTAATGGTATTGCAAAAATGTCGCATAGCAGCAGTGTCTACTACCCAGTTGAGCCTATCGCTAAGATCAATAACAGTATTGGCTTCAGTACCTGTGGATGTGTTGTTGAGACTCAGACCGTCCGACCTACCAGAAAGGTGTAAGGTAACTGTTTGGACGGCTGGGAAGTGCCACCCAATTTAGACTGGAACCCAGTGGGGGAGGCATCCACAGAGACCGTACCCCCCTTCCCCTACCACCAACCTCTCGGAAGGACTTACGGACCCACATGTTTAACGTGATCGTACTCCGCGTGAACACGGCGGCAGTTTTGGCAGTGACTGGAATCGAACCCGGGCCTACCGAGTGCAACTCCAGCGCGCTAACCAATGGGCTACCGCGCCCCACCTGTGGATGTGTGCAGCTCCACAATATTATTATTACTAGTTTTCAACTTAGGACAATGGGATTTAAAATGACCCATGTTTTTACAATAGTTACATGGTCCCTTATTTATACTCTTTAAATAACCATTTCTAGACTTATTAAATTTATTAACACTGACATTTTTGTTAAACTTAAAAGTTAAATATGCAGAAGAGTTAACACTCACATTGTTTAAGTCTTTAGTTTGCTGACGTAATCGTACTTCCTCCACTGTGAGCTCGGCCTGGATTTTATCCAATTTAAAATCCTTGTCTTTTCAACGATAAATAATCTAGACAATGCCTCGGAACTCCTCGGATAAGTATCTGATTGCCTGGAAGGAGATGTGAAGGTCCTCTACTGGGTAGTTTACATCTTTTAACTTCGTCACTGCCCTCCTGGGTCTCGAACAGAAAATTTTGGTCGGCTTATCGAATACCAGACGTATGAAAAAGAATTCGTCTAACAGGCGAACCAAGTTGGCACGAGTAGGCATATCAAAGTGTTGTTGGAGTCTCTCGCAAGCGTCGGCCGGGTTATCCGTGATGTTAATCAATTCCTTGTATTCCGGCTACAAACTTTGATAGATGATAGCAAGAGCTTTATCTCTACGCCGCTTAAACTCGTCTTCGTCCCTACATGATGTATTTTCATCAACTGGTTTCACTGACCTGTCTACTTATCCGAAACATCCCTCATCTTTGAGATCGAATGAGATTTCAGTTCTCCACGCGTCATAATTATTACGTGTCAGCTGCTTGGTCTTTATCACCTCCATGGCATTACATGTAAATGAAGAAGAAGTAAAATCTTAGCACTTTTGTTTACTTTCTCACATGTGCAAATGGCGCCGACTGACGGCCCCCATCTGTGGATTCTCTTAGCTCAAAAATTTAGAAGACGCTATAGTTCTTTTTGTAAACAAAATCTTTACTTTTTATGGGCATTTAATTTTGGTTTAAACGTTCCATAGGCCCATAACCTTGATGTATCCAATATATTATATGTATTATGGAAAAGATATCTTCATTGTGCAGTTGAATGCTGAATTCATAACTACGTAGTAGTGTAAGCAATAAATGTCCATTGTTGAAAAGAAAGACTGAGTCCTATTAGATAACTAATCACTTTTATTATTGAATGAAGAATCCATTACCAAAACAGTAATGCATCACTTGGTAACATTTTTTTGGTAAAGCAGAAGTATGTACAGCTTGAGCGCACATGCTCAAAAGATTTTCGTTCATTACTTTCCGGATCATCTCAAAGGCATTTCAGATTATCAAGGTAATAAAATTAACTACATTATCTAATCTTTATACGTGCACTTGCGAAGCCACCTGGACTGTTGTCACACTTAACATAACGGTTCATTTGGATAAGCATTTTCCAAATATAACTGATACCGTAAAAGCGCTTTACACAACTTCACAAAGTATTGAAAAGTAAGTATAATGACCTTTAATTGCATGATCATTCAGTTGTCCACTAGATATGATTTAAATCCACATCGATCAGCATCCTGCTCTTCTCGATCATCTGTCCATTCGAACTTCAACTACTTCGAAAGTCTTGACTCATTGACTTGCTCTGACTAGAAGTGCCTTTGAATGAGTCCGCTATATATATATATATACATGGAGATGGGATTGTTCTGGAACAAGTTTATTTTCAGAATCGCCCCCAAATATGCAAGTTACTTGCATACGCATCGGGCACTCGATTGGCATGATTCGCTTGTTGGAAAAACATTGCGATTCACTTCCGAGAACGAAGTGAGTGTTTCACAAGAAAAATTAGAATATGAACAGCACGTTCATGGGAAACGTGACTTGCGATGTTTACATCCGTTTTTCCAACAAGGACAATGTACCTGTCTCCTGCAGGCATCGTATTTCTAACATGACCTACCCTGTGACACTTGCTATACATTCTACTTGTTTTAAATACTTGCCACAGCTGTAAAACATCGTTGTGGGTGATGTCAAACTCCCTAGCAACATCTGTTATTTTTCGTCCTTCTTCATTCTCTCCAATAATACAGCCATGCATAAAATCATCTAAGTGATATCGGGAAGACATACTGAAAATTTTAAGTTTGTCAATTAAATCTTTTCCATAAAACTTTCACTTGGAACAACAACTGTCCACACGCGTCAAATCCTTTAAATCTCTTATCAGCATTATCATGTGACGAACAGGCGTGGAAATGAAAAATCTGCACACTCACACCTCTTCTTACTGTATCCCGCACTTATTCTAATTTTCCACATTTTGCTTCCTTTCATTTTGTGGTTGCTATGGATGATAGTGTCATACATCCTTAGCAATTGTTAAGCAGTGTATATATGTATGTATATATATGTATATGTATATATATGCATATATGTATATATATATATATATACACGAGGGGCATTCTAAAAGTAAGGAACGTTTTTATCTGACGAGCCGCGCAGTTCTCCTACCACCGTGTCATGGACCTTCCCATTCCTTACTGCCAGTCTGACGCTAACAGCGAGATGCAACGGTGGTTTACTGTTTATAGTGAGACTTTGAAATATGTGACAAAATTAGAGATCCTGCGAAGTGTGAGGTTCGTAGTATTATACGCTTTTTGAATGCGAAAAAAGTCCACCCTATCAAAATTTACAGACAGATAACCGAGGTTTATGGTAATGTGATGAATGAAGCTTCAGTTCGGAAATAGAGCATCATGTTTAATGACGGGTGAATGAATATTCATGATGAACTCTTGGGCCGATCTTCAGTTGTGACTGACGAACTCAAATCTCAAGGATTGAGGAAAGAATTCAACAGGATAGACGTTTCACTATAGATGGACTCAGTTCATTCTTTCCTGAAATTTCAAGAACAGTTCTTTATTAAATTGTTAGTGGTGATTTGGGTTACAGAAAAGTGTGTGCCAGGTGGATTCCTCGAGTATTGACAGATGAACACAAACAAAAACGGATGGGAGCTGACTTTTCTCAGTCGGTACAAGGATGGCGAGGAGTTTTTGAACCACATTGTTACTGGTGATGAGACCTGGATTTCGCATTAAACTCCAGAAACAAAGCGCCAGTCAATGGAATGGCATCATTCCCGATCCCCAACAAGACCGAAATTTTTTGAACGATTTTTTGCCTGGGTACCACTATGGAAGTGACAACGTTCTGAAAGAGGACGTTAATGACTGGTTCAACAACTTGGCGGTAACTGAGTATGCAGAAGACATGGAAAAGCTGGTGATACACTATGACAAATGTTTAAATTTGTATGGCGACTACGTAGAAAAATAGCTAAGGTGTCATATGTATTGTAAAATAAGTTTTATTTCATTATCTTAAATAAAAATATCTACCGAAACAAATGTTCTTTACTTTTAGAATGACCCTCATATATGTATATATACATATATGTATATATATGTATATATATGCATATATATATATATATGTATATATTTTTACTCTTTTTAGAATCAAGGTCTATTCTTTCGATATACATGCATTGGAGTAGTGCTAAGGGAATTACTGCCATACCAGGAGTGCGCCGCGGCCTAGCAGCGTGCTGAAACCGGAGATTTAAAGGGTCACAATCCCCCTTTAGGCTTTCTTAGCATATTGCCTTCCCATCCATTCTTAATCCTATTTGCATCTTATTTTAATATTCTTTATAATGAAGAAAATGCTGCATTGCACATTTATATTAATCTATCTTTCAATCTCGATCTTTTAACTTTTTTAATCTACTTAATGATTATCACCTTTCTTATATATATATATATATATATATATACAGTGCACGAAAAAAGTATAAGGACAACGTATAATTGAATGAAAATATACTTTATTTTCACTTTATCAAAATGAATTTTTGATATTTCTGACCTCTAATATGAAATTATACAATAACATTTATAACACATAAAACAACAAATATGAACCTTACAAAAGTTGACCTTTTAGAGATTATCACTAAAGAAAATATAGAAAAAAGTATAGGGACACATTCTAAATTACTTAATATTTCTCTTAATAATCAAGAAAACAACCTTTTTTTTTAATTACTTGAATAAGCCGAGAGGTCATTGATGCTGAAAGTTATTTTAAAGTGTCTATGGAAATGTTATTCCAAGCTTGTTTGATGGCTAATACAAGATCCTGTTTACACTGATATTGTGTGCCATTTTTATAAACTTCTCGGGCTAGAAGGCTCCATAAATTTTCTATTGAATTGAGATCGGAACTCCTCGCCGGCCAATCCAGTAAATTTACTGAATTAGCTTCAAACCAGAGTTTTGCACTCATAGAAACATGTATGGAAGCGTTATTCTGTTGGAAAATATAGTCTCCTGAAGTAATTAGTGAGGCCTCAGGTAACAAATATGCGCCTAACATATCAACATATTTATCAGAGTTCATTTTGCAGTTGATAAAGACGATAGACATGGTTCCATTTGCTGCAAAAGCACCCCAAATCATTACTGTGCCCCCACCTTATTGATATTTGGAAAAACTTCTTTGGTTTTACGCAGATTATACCAAAAATAGCGAAAACTATCTTTCCCATCAATATTGAACTTCTTTTCGTCCGAAAAGAATACATCAATCCATTTTAGACCGAGATAAATGCATTTTTTTGAAAATTTCTCTCTTTGTTCCTTATGTTCCTTTTTAAGAAGCGGGTGTGACATTAACTTTACATACCAAATATTTAGATGTTTATTCAAGATATTTTGAACTGTTCGTGTGCAACATGGTAAATCCAAATTTCTTTTAACTTCATTTACAGTTTCTTTTTTCTTGCAAGGTCTTTTGACAACCATTATTTTCTGTCAATGTGTTAGAATTTCTGGTCTTCCAGTTCGTTTTTTCATCCCATACATTCCAGGTTCTTTTAGAAAATTATAACCTACAGTTGTAGATCTTTTAATTTTTTTCAAAATTTCATGCCCACTCAATCCACATTCTTTAAAAGCAAGAATTTTCCCTTTTTCAAGGTCAGACAAATGCGTTCCTTCTGACATCGTACAAAAATCATGAAGAAATGAGGCAAGTGTGAATTTTGTTTAGAAACCCAGTCTGTATATTTAAAATGGTCATTTTCTGCTTTCAAATATGCAAATTTTACTTTAATTTTAGATGAAAAAACAGTTGTTCTTATACTTTTTTCCAAGATCACATGGGTTTAAAAATTATAAAGTAAATTTATGCATATTTATTTTTGGAAAATTTAACTAATTTACATGAAAAAGAACTTAATTTTATTAATATTTTTACTTCAGAAATTTGCATACATTTCCGTCTAAAAGATTTCTAGATTTGGCGAGTTTTCGCTTGTCCTTAAACTTTTTTCGCACACTGTATATATATATATATATATATATATATATATATATATATATATACACACACCTACACACAGGGTGTCCAGTGCTGTCAGTGCCCAATGGCTATTTCCTCAACCGTTAGTCACAGAGATATACTTCCAATTGCAAAAATGTTTTACATTTTAACATCTATTATCCTAGAAACAGTTTAAATCAATAAATACATTTCTGAAAGAAGTACGAAATATAAATTTTTATATGCCCCCCCCCCCCCCCCAACCCCCCGGTCCTACCAGTTATATTCAGGAACATCATCCTCATACAATTTTATGCAAAATAAAAAAAAATCATCCTTTTACGACCAAAATTCACAGAGTTATATCTGATTAAAGTTGGAGCACTTTTTGTGCTGAGAAATGGGGGTTATACACAAGATAATTGGAGAGACAAATATTTCACAGCAATTTCATTCTTTTTTGCAGTAATATACATTACACTAAATAATATTAAAGTTATAATTATTTGTAACACATAAAAAAAAAGTATCAAAAATACAGCTTGTACTGACAATAGAAGTAAAAAAGAAAATACAACTTGTGTTAAATGACATAAGGAAAAAAGAACAGCCTCGTTGAATATAAAACATATTTTAAAATGCAAATATACGCATTTCAGAAACTGAAAATCATATTACAAACTGCATTATCGTAATATTTGCTCGTAGTGGCTTCCTTCAGTTACAATGCAAAAACGCACCCGTGAAGAAAATTCTTCCTGTACTTTGCGTAGCATAGTCAGTATTACACATGTGCATTCTATGAAAATACGATTTAACAAATCTGCCGGACTTGTTGATTCTTTTTCATAGACTTTACTTTCTCTGGGGTTTCTTGAAAAATAATCTAAGGGGTTCAAGTCTGGTGATCATGGGGGCCACTCAACAGGACCTCTGTACCCAATAATATTATTTCCAAATGTTGCAGCTAGAACAGTACGTGGTTTAAGTGATTTGTGTATTGGCGCTCCGTCATGCTGAAACCACATCTGTGATAAATCTCATAAGGAAATACATTCGTCCAAGAAGTCAGTTATTGGGTCCTGAAAATCCGTGCATGCTTTTCTGATGTTAAAGTGCCATAAAAAATGAATGGCCCAATTAAAATCTCCTTCCATATGCCACACCAAACAATTACCAACCAACGCACTTGATGTCTATTCGGTCTAATGATGTGCGGATTTTGCAGAGACCAATAGTGACTAATTTGAGTATTTACAATACCCTGTCTTGTAAACTGACACTCCTCGGTCCACAGAATGTCACTAACAAATGACAGAATATCGTCTTGTCTGTGTAAAATGTAATTGCATAAGTCAATGTGACGCTCTTTGTCTCCTGACATTAATTCTTGTCCCAGTATCTGGCGATACAGATATGCACCATATGTGTATAAAATGTTCCACACTTCTGATTTAGAATATCCAGATGCTTCGTTAACGCTTCTTACACTACACTGTGGATGAGCGAGGGCATATCCGAGAACATCCTCCACAGGTATGCACATTGTTGAGTCTGTTAGAAAAACTTCAATATAAACAAGCAACACGTACATCGGTCGATGTACAATCAAAATCCAAAAGTTACTGTGTGTTGATTGGCTAATCACTATTAGGATAGCTTATCACTAAGTTTTAACCCCATGTTCAGTAGTCCTGCAAATTGAGACGTCAACATCCAGATTATGCTAATTTCTACTTCAATCAATTAAAGCAGGGGTGGCCAACCTTTTTGGGAAGAGTGCCACTATCTGAAAAAAAAAATTATGCATGCCACTTCCAACTTTTCCAACATACTAAAAAATATAAAAGGGTGAAAAAATGTTTTTTATAGGCTGATTATGGGATTTTTACGTAAATAGCACATTTTTTTTCATGTAAGTCTGAGTAGTGGATATTTAAAAAATAATATATTAAATAAAACAAAAGTACAAACTTAGGTTTTATTGTTAATAAACATTTTTAAACGTTCAGTCAGTTGGGTTATGTATAAAATAAAAATGAATAACTTGAAACATTTAATTCTAAATAATTATTAAACAGTTAGTACTTAATTAATGTGGCTTTTGAATGTGTAGTTTTTTTACCAAGTCATCTATATTAGGATTAGTTCTTGACGATGCTAACAAAAACGATGCTTGAACGATATTTTGATTTTATTATGTTCATAATAGAAAACATTTGTTCACAAACATACGTTGATCCAAACCTACAACAATATCTGACAGCCAAATCGTGTAAATTTCGAAAATTGCTTGTTGGTACAAATTTCCAAAATTCAATATAATTTGGATCACTAGCAGTTGAAATAAGTTCCTTGTATTTGCTTTTCAGTGTAGTATGGTGCTGTAGGTCAATAATTTCAATTTGGATTTCAGGTAGGTAACAATTAACGTCTTGCATAGAAATTGAAAAAGGATTTGTGAAAAGATCAGCATCTTTTTTATCATCTTGAAAATCATGAAACCTAGCACTGAATGAATCCTGTAAAATGGATATTAAATTTTTAAATCTATCATAGTTCGGAGCATTATTGACTTTGGTAGCTAGTTTCTGCATTAATGTGAAATGTGTTAATCTTTTTTTTCCAAAATCGAGATGAAAAAGCAAAAGTTTTTACACAAAGGAAGATATATGACCAACTAGGGTAGGAAAAATACAATCTTTTTCCTATAATATTAAATTTAAATTATTTAAATGTCCAATAATATCGGTGAGAAAAGCTAAATCCTATAGCCAATCTTCATTCTTGAGTAGTAGCAGGCACTCACTGGGCAGTTCATTGTTTTCTTCCAGATATTTTAAAACACTCCCTGAAATTCCAAAATCTCGCGAATCCACTTCCTTTGAAAAGCCAGCACACACTACAATGAAGGAGTAACTCGCCATCCTCTTCATCGGGAAAAGTTCACGAAATCATCATCGATTCAGAGCTCGAGCTTGTATTTTGTTGATACAGCGTGCTACAGGGTCAACAACAGAAGACAGGTTTAAATCTTTGGCACAAAGAGCTTCTTGATGGATAATACAATGATAGTTAAAAACTTTTCTTCCGAAATAATTTTCAAGCAATGTAACGAAACCTTTTATCCTGCCAACCATGCAAGACCCTCCATTTGTGCAAACACTATCTAATTTTGTCCACTCTACTTTGTTAACTTCAATTACATTTTTAAGTTCTTTAAAAATATCCTCACCTGGAGTTAAAACTAGTTGGCACAAATCAAGAAGTTCTTCCACAATATCTGTTGGAAACTTGGTTTTGTTTACATCGCGAATCTCGTTTCACGTGAACGTAATGACATTATCTTTAATGGTTTTTCCGTTCGCGTGAACGATTCGCAATGTGGACAAATCTAGGCTTATCATGCAAATCACCTTTCTCCCCATGCACGCATCCTGTTTTGCATATCCAGAGGGCGTTGACGGCAATGGTTGTGTTCCGGATTGCACCCATCCTAGCATATATATACTGGACACATTTTTGGTTCCGGATTAAGAGAGTGGAGAGGAAGAGTACATCTCTCTCTGATGATCTGATAAAATGATGATCTGTTCTGACCGACTGACTTTGACCGTCAGACCTTGAGTAGGTTGTTACCTGTTAGAATTTAGAGTCTATTTCGACTAATTAGTTCGAAAGTTTTCAATAAGTGTATCGTGACCGCGGAAGTTTGATCCTGGCAATTGTGGATCTTGTGCTTTGATGGTTTTCTGTTTGAAAAACCATGTTTTTCGCGCTGAGGACTCTGAGGAACGCAAATAGGAAAAGTTTAATGTATTTGTTGTAGCGTGTGACCAGCTAATAGTGGCCATCTGAAGTGCACGAAGTTTTGCTTAAGTTAAAACTACTTCTTTTACTTACCTGTGTAGTTTCAAAGCTTAGCTACCAAAAATGTGTCTAGTGAGGAACTATGCTAAAACCTATTTTTCCTTGAGCTTAAGAGCTCAACATGTATATTCTTTGACTTTGAATAAGTTACAGTAGTTTGATGTAACTAAAAACAATGGATTCACATCACAATACAGGGATTTATTTGTCTTTAAATTTGAATTGCTTTTTTTCACGAACATTTTACACCTCTACAGTTAATGTTTATATTTTTACAACTGCTTTTAACATTGTGCTGCTGCTACTCTGCTTTATGTCTTCACGGTAAAAAATTAAAATTTTTCGTGGCCAGTTAACTATGGTAATGGGCCTATATTGATCATGAGTATACCAATGAAGACTATATATATCTAAAATATTCAACAGTGATGGAAGATAAGATTTAATCCACCAGCAATATCAAAATTATCGTTTTTGTAACGCACAAATATGCTTAACTGCGTATTGTCTGATGTCACAGCTTTCATCCAAAGTTAATGAAAAGTACTGCAATATTGTAGTCCATAGACAATTTGTGTGCCAACATCCTGGCCCATATCATCTATACGACGCATGACGGTATTTCTAAACAAAACTATTTTATCAGCCATATTTTTTATGTTTATATCACTGACATTTTGGGCAAATATTAAAAGGTTATTTTTTATTATCTCCTCTCCATCAGAATAGAGTTTTTTCTTGTAGGCTAACAACAGAGAAAGTTCGTAAGAAGCCTTCACCATAGTTTCCATTTCGTCATTTCTCTTCTGGAACAAGGATTTGGCCGGCTAAAGATTTCTTTTTTAATTTAATACATTATGTTCACAAGTGTGATCCGACAGGATATTTGCTGCTGAAATCACTATGCAGTTGTTTGAAATGTCTGTCCAGGTTAAATTTTTTTCAGCACTGCTACACAAATTCCACATATCAAACAAACAGGCTTGGAAGTATTTTGATGTGTAAATAGAAATTGTTCTTCCCAGACAGTTTTAAAATAAAAAATTGCAATATCGAATTGCAATATGTCGAAGGTTTACTCATGGACATAGTGAAAATAAAATTTTTAAAACAAAGACGCTCGACGCCAAAATCTAAAAACAGTTTTAAAAAAGCTTAAGTTTTGCTCGGCAGTTTAAAATCAATTAAGCCAGGCAGCCAGTGTTGCTCTCGCTCGAGAATGGACAACTATAGCAAGGCACTACGGCGCCAAAGCATGGGCTCGTCCTATGACCTCGCTGTTGTATTCAGTAGTGTATGAGTAGGGTTTTTACGGATTTTGACAAAGTTCCTGAATGCGGCAATATTATTTTTTCAAATTTTTTGATTTTTCAATAAGTCTTCCCATTCCACTGTTAAAACTCTGTCATGCCACGGGTTGGCCACCCCTGGATTAGAGATTGGCATACTCCGGAAAGACATTAACTTCTACTTCAAAAACAATAACTTCTACATGACACAGCACTATTTTAAACTGGTGGATGTGTCAGTAGAAGTTGTCTGGTTCTCTGTCTCTGTGACTTGTCTTATCACTTCTCCAATGATGTGTCGGTATTACTGTTCATATTTTTTCCTGTTTGTGGAATGTTATTATGTTATGAACAATGTCGTACAAATTTCCAAATGTGCTTGCCGGTAAATTGGCGAAGTACATGGCCGTTCTGTTAGGCCTAGTTTTTTCTGTCTGATGTAAATTTTTAAGACAACGTTTCTATCTTTGCAAATACCATATCAAAGTGAATGATACTTGTAGTGTTTATGTTATCCTTATATTGATTTCGTGAAAATAAAATTTCATTATTTTTCATGTATTTACTCTTCAATTCAACTTCAATTAGATAAACAGTTACTGCTACATCTGCTAATTCTTTGTATGGCTAACGTGCAATATGGAATTAATTTTTATCAGCTTTTAAGTTTTATAAATTTTATTGTGCATGCCAACTAGTGGTCAAGAGCCCTAGTAGAAGCAAATAGAATCCGTGATTCTTGTTGATCTAGGACGATTTCGAACCCTTTTCTCTTAAGCGCTTTACCACTTTTAAAATAGTACTAGCAGATGGATGATTTTCATTCGGGAATTTCATGGCATACTGCCTTGCAGCCTCTCACTTATTCCGATGAAATTCTCCATAAAGTAATACCATTTCAGTGTACTGCCTGTTATTGAACATTTTTCGTTTATGACTTCATATTTGCTATGAGCAAACACAGCATCAAACTTTAGAACAAGAACAAAATAATCAAAACAAGAGTTTTTCAACTCTGGCAAAGTATAAAATTTAATGTTTATCGTCTGTTGCCTTTTTGGAAGGAAAAGTAAATGTTAAATATTTATCGTCTGCTGAGCATTTTATCACAGACATGATACTCCATTTCATCTTATTCAGATACTCTCTACAAATCTGTTATTTTTTAGGTGTTATATGCCTTTATTATTTTAGATTTAATGTGCGTAATTTTTTATTTTCGTCTGCAGGTACGCTCAACTGGTCTATTACTGTATAAAAATTTAAATTTCATAATTTTTACAGAAATGCTTTTATTGACTTAAACGACTCTTACAATAATGTGTTACCTCATTTACAATAAAGATCTTAAAAAGACCCCAGAAGATCTTAGTTGAGCCCTGACTATAATACCCTTCTAAACGAAATACTATTCGATAAAAAGCTTTGCTTCATTCTCAACATTATGTCAACAAATGCAATCGAAACATAATACTTTGAATACGGAATTTCAATATTTATATGGTCCCTTAAAGGTTGCCTGAAACGGGATACTTTTGTGCGCGGAAAAGCGACTTGAGTCATAAAGTTTAATGCTTCATAACTCTGTGAATTTTGGTCATAAAAGGATGATTTTTTTTTTTATTTATTTTGCATGAAATTGTATGAGGATGATTTTCTTAAATATAACTGGTAGGACCGGGGGGCCGTATAAAAATTTATATTTCGTATTTCTTTTAGAAATACATTTATTGATTTAAACTGTTTCTAAAATAATAGATTTTAAAATTTAAAACATTTTTGCAATTGGAAGTATATCTCTGTGACTAACAGTTGAGGAAATAGCCATTGGACACCGATAGCACTGGACACCCTATATATACATATACAATATTACAATGCATTTTGAGAATACCATAAAACACTGGATTTTTTTTTCACATTCGTCATTTTACTGACTGGGACAGTGTTCAGAAGGCTAGCATGAGTGCATATTTATGATGTGTTCAAGGCCACCACAAGGACCATTAATTAGCTACTCATGTCCTAGGATGAGTCGGACTGTCTGGATCTTCAACACATTGAACCTAGGGTGCGGTAGTTCAGTGGTTAACGTGCGGGGATTGCACTCGGTAGGGCCTGGTTCGATTCTCTCCATACCTTTATGGTAGGTCGGGTGGTCTGGATTTCAACAACAACACAATGCACCTGAAAATCGAATTGATTGGTCGATTATTACTGGTGCTAACTAAAATTGAAATAAAGATTGTACCCACCAAAACCACTCAGTGTGCACACCGCCACAATCTTTATTTTTATGAGGACTGGTCATATTAATCCAAAGATTTTAATTTTGAGGGCTTGTTACATTGATATAAAAAAATAAATTTTGAATATCACAATCCTCATTTAAAGAATTGTGCCCACCAAAACCACTGATGTATTACAATGCCATAATATATTCTTTTATGAGGGCGTATCACATTTATCCGAAGATTTTTAAAAAATAGTTTTTTTCAATGAGGGCATCTGAATGTTATTTTGACAAGCCTGATCTTTTTTTTCCAATGGGACAAGCCTCTCCATATATATATATATATATATATATATATATATTCTGACAACATCCTCTTTTAGTTGTGTGCTTTTTTCGATATTTTATGTCTTCCAGAAATTATGCCTTCAAGTGAGTCTTGAGAAAATGTCACCACCCTGTTTTTTCATGTGGGTTATAAAAATCAACAGTTTCAGCTTTTAAGACATTGTACAGATTTTCATAAAATTGTTGGCTTCTGAAACTGGATTGTTAAACTTTGTAAATAGGTTCTGAAAACTATATTCTAAAATTTGCGAAAAATCCTAATACAGAAGTGATCAGAATTTTGATGCTCTCTGGCAACATTCATTCATTTCAATGACATTCTTTGATTTCAGCGAGCAGAACAAATATAACTACTAAGATGATATATAAAATTGACAAAATATCATTTTTTTTTTTTCAAAATCCTCAGTAACAACAATTATTAATACATAGATTTTGTTCGATTACTTTTTTGGGGTACTGTACACCTTTTTCGATAACTCTGTTTCAATAACATAATTATTATTAACCATTATATGTTATTACTGCATAGTTATAAATTAATGCATGTTTTAATTTTTAATTATTCTTAGGTTGGCTGAAGATAGACTAGGTCTTTGCCAATTGAATTTAGAAACTGCACAAGTTCAAGTCAAATTAAGGTAAATTTTCAATGTCTTTCATGTGTCTTCAGCTTGCCCAATGAAAAAAAAAAAAAGTTATGCATACTAGCTTTGGTTGACTTATTTCTATTTTTAAATTTATGAATATTGATCTATTTAGTACTTTACAAAATTTAAATTATTTCACATTGTTGCAAGTGTATTATGCAGTTATATTTTCTTGTCTAAAGCACAGTATACTATGTCTTCTGAAACAGAAAGTTGCAGGGCAAGAATTGGAACCTTCACTCATCAACTACTGACAAACTGTATGTTAGGTTTCAATAGTTTTCCTAACATGTAATGGGAGATAATTATAAAGCCAGGGGTGGCCTGGCCCAGTCCATTTACCCATAGTAGCGGACTGGGCCCCTGGCCATCTACGGACCCACCACACTAAGCATGAATTACCCATTCAATTTTTTTTTCAATTTATATACATTTATATATTTTGTTGTTGAGAATTAAGATACTTTGCCAAGAAGCATAAGAGTGGGCTGTTGAGTGAAAACTCTCTATTAGCAGAAAAATTACATTACTTCTCCATTGGGTCTTTATTGTAAAAGAACATCTAGCACTGTAATCCGCCATTGTATCATAATCACCCCTTTACAACATTTGTACTATGCTTATGCCCAGAATTAGCAAATTAACCTCATGTAGTTCACCACCAAAATTTATGTATTCTTGAATTAAATTTTTAATGTATCCTTTCCGCCAGCTCCGAAGTTTGAAAATTAATTTCCCTTTGGGATTTTCAGGGTCCTTTCCAGGTCTGGGGACCTTTGATAAATTCTTATATGGGAGGGGGTCAATAACTCAGAAAATATTTTTTTCTTTTAGCTACTTGGGGCCCTTGGCAAATTCTTAATATAGGCTGAAACCCAAAAGATTAATTTTCATTCTTGATGTTAATTTATTTTTTAAAAACTTTGTGTAGGACTAGGGTTTTTATTCAGTCCTTATTGTAAGTTCTTAATTCTGAAAGTCAGATTTTCCTTTTGATGTTAGGAGCCCTTACTAAATGTGGAGACCTTTGGTAAATTCTCAACGGGGATCCATAATCCAGAAAATTAACTTTCCTTTTAGATGTTGTTAGGATACACTTTCAAATACTTATTGTAGACCGTACCTCAGACACATCACAAAACAATACCAGCTCTATTTTTAGAAGATCCACTAAATGTTAATAGATTAAAATGTTCCACAGGACTAAGCAGTGTATCAAATTTCAGATCTTTGGCATGTAGAAAAGTGTGCTAAAAATGCCATCAAGGAAATTTATACTGACATTCAGACAAACAACCATCTGTCATGATGAATTGAATAAAATATTTTTAAAAGATTCGATTGCATTTCTGAGAAAAATTGATTACAATACAGTACAACTTCTCAAATCCGGAATCTTCTGGACCTTGGTCATTCCAAATTTCGGACTTTTCCAGATTTTAGGTCATTTTTGAAAAGAAATGTATGTATTGTGCCCCCCTTCCGTAATTTGAACCTTCTGAATACCACTACAAAACTGAAATTAGAAGACTTAAGCAAAAATATGAAACAAACAAAAAATACTCGAAAAGAAAATTTTTATTTATCATACACCTTTAAAACAATTTAAACTGTTTTAGCAAACATTTCTATAATTGTGCATTGTCTCATAATTTTGTTTTTCCAAAGTAGCTTTTTCTTTAATTTTAATGGCATACCTTCTTGTTTTGTTACAAAGCTCATTTGTTCCAGCTCTTTAATAATGTTGTTCAGTAACCCTTCTAAATTCTTCAAAGAAACCTTATCTTCATTACATCAGCATCATCACGATCACTAACTATATAACTATCTTCTTATTACAACAACAGAGCCCCTCTTATGGGTGGCTCCGCAACAGAGTCACTCATAAGGGGAGAGAGAGAGAGCTCTGCAGGGGTGTTCATTAAGGGGGACACCACTAAAGTGGAAGGGCCTGAACTGCTAAATTTTCTTTTGGGGCTGAAGAAAACATGAAAAATTTACAAAATATGAGAAAATATGGGGGGGGGGGACTGTGATACATGTTTGATGGGGACCAGCAATTTCTATGAGCGACACGGGCAACAAGATAAAAATTTGAAAGCATGTTTTACTGCTTGAAAATCAGACGATAGAACAAGCCCTTCCTTGTATTCTCCTTCCACCAATTACAGTAGCGGACCAATTATCTGGAATCGTCTGGACCTCTAGCTTTCCTAATTTCTGATCCGTCGCTAAATCGTCCCCTTAACAGGGTATTACTTTGATTTGGCACTGTTGTCTAATCATGATATTATGCTAAATACACTATAAACCTTTATATTTTATAACATATACATTATATATATTTTATAACTTAAAACTTATAAATATTTTATTTATTTTCTAGCATCTATACATCATTATATTTAAAAAAGCTAATACTTCTGAAAAAAGGAAGCACTTTATTAAGAATAGTCAAATATGTGAAAAATACCACAGTAGATACAATAAATAGCTTTTCTTTTAAAGAAAAATACCTCTCCTATCAATGATTTTTCTAAAATAAGATGAGTCATATTGAGCAGAGTTGCTAGGAGGGGGTGGGGCATTGAACACGAGGAAAGGAATGTGCCATGCTTGCAAATACAGCTGACCCCTTTGAGAGGTCAGTGTGTTAATGACCTTTTGCGTTGCAATAGGATCTAAGTTACTTATGATAAATATGGCTTTCCAAACGAAAAGAGCAAAATACGGTTGATAGCAGAAAGTTGATATTTTCATTAATGAGAATAACTGAGCTGTTGTGAGGAAGTTAAATTTGAGCGAAAAACTCGTCGGATATTTGAGGAGGGGGGTTGAAACAAAACAATCCATTGAAGAATGGGATCCATACTATAATGAAGTGAATGAAATACATTTTCTCGAGTGTTTTGCACTTGGGGAAAGGTTAACGTCAACATCATGATTCACACACTATCTGCGAGCGTCCATTTTTATATCCAGTGTAAAAATTGGCTCCTACATTTTCATGTCATTTTTGGGATTCAGGAAGTCGACTTATATGCCAGAAACGATATTTGTTTATAAAATGTAATTCAATAGAAATAATCTTACCCTGTTGTTTTAAATCCACAACTTCGGCATTGGAAAACGTCCAGATTTTGGAGGTTTCTGGATTTGGGATGCTCTGATTTTCAAGGATATTCTGAATTTGTTCTATATTGCAAAACTACTATATACATTTATAGGAAAAGAAATATTTTGTTTATTTTAAAAGAAATTAGTTACTTCCATTGAAAACACATACACAAAAAAAAACCTTTAATTTTTTCTGGATTTCTGAATTCCCAGTAATTGGTCTGTTACTGCGTTATCATCTACTTAATCATATCAATGTCTAGAGCATTGCGTTTCTTCCAACCTGCGCCCATTTCCTCCCAGTGCATCATGAAACAATACAAGTAAAGATCTATTGCTTATGGGCAGGAGCCTTCTAAAAATAGATTAACAGGTGGTTGCCGACCTTTGAGAGGGCAGTTAGCTCTTTCGCATTTTTAAAGAGGGGAGATTATTTATGTTCCTGTTCTTACAATGTTAAAAGGGTTCAACTATATTTCATAATTTATCGGAGAATGGTTGGATTATCAAGTGCATGTCCCTTCTTTAAAAATAAAAAATTTAAATAAATTAAAAAAAAAAAAACAGTTTGTGCTAGTATTCGCGGATTTTGGATAATTCCAAATTTTGGATGTCCAGATTTAGGACGTTATACTGTATCACAAAAGATTAATAGGTATAAAATAAAATATTATAAAATGTCTTTTTTAGTTGCACTGTTTTAATAAAATGCACTAAAAGATAATTTTTGCCATTACATCATTTTATTTCATATGCAACTAAAAATAAAACTATGGGGCACTCATAAAATAATTATATTTGGACATTAATATAATGCTAAGGAACAATAGATGTGATAACATAGAAATCTTACTTAATAACTGAATGTCTGTCTGTGCAAATTGTAGTGGAAAATCTAAGCATCGTACGACCTTGAAATTTAGTACACAAGTACTTAAGGACCCGAATAGGGGAACTTGGTATCATATTTTCAGTTATTTTATGTTTTCGATCAATTCACAATTTTGGCCAATATTCACAGAAATCGATTCCTTAGCAACTTAAAATATTATCACTGTTTCCATCTTTACACCCTCGGGGAAAAAAAATTCTTTTTTAAAGAAACTGTGAATAGAATTTATATGGTTATTGTATAATTTTTAGTGAATTTTTTAAAAATATATGCTTTTCGGTTGTTTAAAACCTCATCGATTTTTATATTATGATATACAGAAATTGACTTGCCATCCATCAATCATTTTTGTTTCAGCATTTGCGTACAATATCACAAATTACTCTAGAAAAAATTTCATAAACCTAACCGTTAATTATGCATTTTTTATCTTGGACATATCTTTGATTTTTTTGGTGAATCAGGCAGGCACTTGGACTGCTTAGAATTCCTTTAAGGTTGGAATGAAAAACCATTCATTTTGTCATAGAGGAGTGGATGGGTTGAGAAGGGTGCATGAGAGTTTTCCTGGAATCAGCTTATCGCTTGCTTCATAAGCAGTGTGCTAAATATATAGTCAATTGTGATCTCATATTTTTTACTTTTGTGGAAAGTGCATGTGATTTGATTTGTGAAATTTTAATTGAAGCCATTTTAAATTGTGTTCAAATGTATTATTTAAGCAGCGGATGTTTATTTGTAGTGGACACATATTTAGAACCAGGGCAATGCTGGGTAATTTGTTTTAGTGACATATATAAGAATAATGTATTGTTATATCAAAATTGTCAAAGAAAAATTTAAATTAATTGAATGTAATCGTCATTATTATGTATATCATTTTCGTGTTATCACTTTTATTGTTCCTTAAAATTGTTAATGTCCAAATGCAATTCTTTTATGGGTGCCCCACGGTTTTAATTTTAATCGCATATCAGTGGCGTAGTGTCCATTGAGGCTTAAAAAGCTGAGCCTCCCCTGTTTAAAATCTAGTTTAAAGAATTATTTAAACATACTGCTATTTATTATAATTTTTTAATAACTTTCGAATATATTCGTACTATTTAGAAATTTTTTACATTTTACTTGCATAAAGTGACATGTTTCAAAGTATTTTTCCCATTAAATCACATATTTTAATGTTTTAGAAGCTGAAATCATTCAGCCTTGTCAGTCTATAAGGAGAAGCATTGTATTAATCCAACCAAACTGTTAAACTCCTCCCTAGCAGATTAACTATAACTGACATACAAACCAGCCTTCAGAAAAGCATGACTATTGTTTCCCTCATTTTCAGCTGTTTGTAAACAGTCAATAATTGGATGAAAGAAAATTTCTTGGGCAAGGCTAATGGATCCTCTATTTTGGGTCAAATGTGATTCTATTAACAGGGGTATTGCACCTGCACAAATTGCGTCAAACTGTACTAAATCGAGGACCCTAATACAAATTGTGCCAATTTTCATGTTTTCTGTATATTTTGTGCTGACCTGCTTCAATCTCAAAATTCAATAGAGAAAGAAAAGTTCAGTGTGTATTAAAAATTCTCCGCAAATTTTCCAAAATTCCCGCAATTGCCTTGCATACTTCGTCATTATAGGAACATTTTCTAGTGCCAACTTTTACGATTATTTCCGCAAAATGTACGAATTCAAGGGGAGGACTTGCACCATTCAATTGTCTGTAAATTCGGGAACTTATAACATGTTGATTCCAATAAAGGCAAACTATCCAAGTCCTCTTATTATAGTTAAGCGATGTGAATTTCTTTACTTATAGAATTTGAACAGAAATAGCACAGTGTCGTAATGAAATAAGTAGAAGTCAAATGATAAACAAAATCAAATATGGCTGCTACTTTCACATAATGCAGCGAAAACATATCTACAGGATTTGAGTTGAAACATTTTAGGAAGTCTGCATTGGAAAACAATACTCATGAACTTTTCATCATGTTGTTCGAGATGTGGTCACACATTAGGAAAATGCAGGTTTAACAAGTAACTAGACTAAATTCAGTCTATGCTCAGTCTAAAATACTTTAGTCAATAAATGTTAAAAAGAAAAATCACCTGTTTGAAGTTCATTCATGTAGAACAAACGAATACTCCAATGTATCATTCCTACACTGGACATGCCTATTTAACTAAGGCCATCTTTCATAACAATTGACATGAAACAATCTATTAGCACAAACAAGAATGCATATTTATGGCTTAATTATTCAGCTTTGTACCATTCTCTTCAGAACTACTTATCTGACTACCTGTCTGAATAACTATCAGACTATAAGACAATCTGACTGATTACACCTACTGCTCTCTGCTCTTTCTCGTTCTGTTCCGATTATGTTTCCAGCATGGACTTCCTATATACGCTGCGATCGGCTCCTACTGGAATGAATTCAGTGGTCCATCCTGAAAAATATGCAAATGAGATTGCATATGCGGCAAGTATCCAATCTGCATGAAGACTTTTGCTGAAAGAATGCCGCGAGTCATTCAAGAACGAGGTAAGTAATAAAAAAACAACTTATAAACTTACTTAAACTTATGAACAAGCTTATGAAAACTTATGAGTTTAAACAATGCCCGAGAATAAACAAATTTATTTTCATAATTTAGTTAATTCTGAAGGTTAATTTTTGAATTATATTTGCATAAATAGTATGATTGTGCAATTGTGTACTCTTGGCAATGCCCGAGAATAAACACAATTATTTTTTTTTCATTCATGTCCACCATCTTGTGCACATTAGCTTTCCTAAACTAGCTTATTTTTATACTTCGGTTAATTCTAAAGGTTATTTTTTCTATTATTTTCGCATAATTATTATGATTGCACAATTTAGCATTTATTCTAGGGCGTTGCCAAGAGTACACAATAATCTTTTTTCCATCCATGTCCATTCTCTTATTATTGCCCATTAACTTTACTAAGCTACCTTATTTTCATATTTGAGTTAATTCTAAAGCTTTATTCAGTTTTTATTCTCGAGCATTAAGAAATATTTTATACTATTTGCCAAATAGTATAAAAGTTAACTCTTTAGCAATGAGAACTTCCTTTGCTGTACTGTGAATCTAAAGGCATTTTTCTATGTTTTACAAAATTTCAGATTTTGAAGTGATAAATTTGTTTTATTATGTTAATGCTTATTTTAAAGCATATTTTTTTTATTGAATAATGTATTAAAGAATAAATGAAATAGTAGTAATAAATTAATAAGCAATTAATATATCTTATGCATTTATTTATTCTTGCACAGAAATGTAAATAATGGTTTGATATTCATAGTCATTAAAAAAATTTTCTTTCTTTTTTCAACTTTTCCTCCCTTAAAAAATCTCATTAGAAACTGGTTTTTTACCCCCTTCTTAAGGGTAGCAAGTATAAAAGTGTGTATCAATAATTCGAAACAAGTTTTATCTAATTTATAAATTTATTAAAAATATATTCTATTTTATACTTTACCAGTGTCACTTATAAGTGTGGTTCTAGTTTAAAGTAGTCCAGTTTTGTCTTTTCATATTTATTAACAGCACACAACACACATATACATAATACTCGGCCAGAATACCAGATCAATTTTTGTACATCAATTCAGTTCGATTACATTTTCCGTTCTCTCTTGTGTCTCCGTCGGGGAGGGGAAACTGAAGACGAGTTTTTTCCTCATAGGGACTTGAAGTTGGAACATCCTCTCTCTTCCCCCCCCCCCCCCTCCGATGAAGACATTCATCCAACATCATTAATCAAATAACACTAAAAGTATAACATTTAACTATAATTATCAAAACAAAAAAATAATACATGATATATAAATTGTTCAAAAATACTTTCAAACTTAATATTACACAAATGTATATACAATAACTAAATTTCAAACCATTTTGGAGAGTTCCAGATGATACAACAGTTGGATTGGACGTTTTAAAACGCCTGAAGCTGTCTTTAACGTCACACTTCTTACCTTACCGTCACAACCTCGATGGAGTTCTATCACCTTGGCTAGTCTCCACATCTGACGTGGTAACTTCTCTTCACCTATTAGAACTATATCATTTTCATTAAATTCACATGTTGTATTAATTGGTTTGACATAATTTACACCCTTTAATTGAAGAAGATACTCTCCCTTCCATCGTCTCCAAAAATTGTTTAGCAGTCTTTCTCGATACATGTATCTTTTGATTAAAATCCTTTTGTTACTCAATAATAACTCTTTAACATGACCGGCCGGTGGGGTAATGACGTCAATCTTTTTCCTGTCAAGAGGTGAGAGGGAATGGTTCTGATGGCTCATTATAGACATAGGTAAGAGGTCTAGAATTTAGAATAGATTCTATTTCTGCTAGAATCGTTTGTAATTCTTCAAAAGAAACTAATGCCCTTCCCAATACCTTTCTTAAAACAATTTTTGTCATTTTTATCATTCTCTCCCAGTATCCACCCCACCAAGCCGCTCTTTCAACAATGTATCGCCATGTTATTCCGTGCTTTCCAAAATAAGTTTGCACTGCTGGATCTGTAATATTGTCATATAACCTCTTGAGTTCTAAGTCTGTCCTTTTAAACGTTTTAGCATTATCAGAGTTTACAATTTGGCAGACTCTTCGTGATACAAATCGTCGAAATGCTAAAATAAAATGCTCTGTGCTTAGGCTGGATACTAGTTCTAAATGAATTGCACGAGTAACTGCGAAAGTAAATAAAGCAATATATGCTTTATCAATATCCTTTGTATATAAGGGTCCAGCAAAGTCGACCCCGGTAACTTCAAAAGGGTTCGCTTCATGAATTCTGCCAGCTGGTAGTGGAGCCACTACCTGACTGCCTTGTCCAGCCTTATATTTCCTGCACACAAAACAATTATATAAACATGATTTTACAACTTGCCTACCTCGAATTATCCAATATTTCTCTCGAATCTGAGTGAGTGTATCTGAAACACCTGAATGAAGCAAATTTTGATGCTCTTTCATTATCAATAGTTCTGTGAACTTAGATTTACTAGGAATAATCCACGGATGCTTTTCTTGAATATCAAATTCGGATTGTTGCAGTCTACCACCCAGGCATATAATTCCGTCAGCAGTCAAACTTGGATTGAGCCCATATAGTTTTGAATCAAGAGTTAATGGGTTTATTTGTTTTCAATCGAACATAATCACCTTCGAACTCAGTTTGTTGTATGCAATGCACCCAGTATAGCTCAGCGTTGTACAGTTCTGCCATTGGTGGCCCTAATATATTTTCAGAATTCGGTTTGCAATTGTTTATAAACCATAAGATGTACGCCGGGATTCTTAAAACCTTATTTAGATCACTGTACTTCTTTAGATTCTGCAAGGGCTCTGCTGATTCAACACAAGTTTGTAACGCAACACACTTGCTTTTCTTTTCTTTCTCTACTTCTTGCATGTCGATATCAAGATTAGACATTGTTTCATCTCTGGTTATATCAATCTCTAGGAACCAGGATGGGCCCTTCCACCAAATCTCATCATTAACTAGAGAACGTGAACTTACTCCCGTGTAAGTTTATCTGTCAGGTTGGTTTTTCCGTTGCAAAAGTTCCAATTTTGTGGATCTGTTTTTTCCTTGATTTCTACGACTCTGTTCTGAGCAAATAGTTTCCATTCATCAGCATTACCAGCCATCCAGTTTAAACATATTTGAGAGTCAGTCCACAAGTAAATTTCACTTTCTTCCAGTAATGGAAATGTCGATTGTAAATAAGACGACAATCTCGCACAAATCAATGCACCTAATAGTTCTAAGCACGGTAGAGTAATTTTCTTAAGTGGTGCTAAACGAAATTTTGATAGTATGAAACTGGTTGTAATTTTATCTTTATATTTCACCTTAAAGTATGCTACTGAACCATAAGCCTTTGGGCTCGCATCTGAGAATATGTGCACTTCCAACCGTTTTACTTAGAATTCATCAAAATATGTTCGAGGTATAACAAGTCTCTTAAGTTCTGGAATTTCATCAATCCACTCTTTAAATATGGATTCTAGTTCTATAGGAAGAGTCTCATCCCAATGTATTCCTTTCTCCCATAGAATTTGCATTATCAATTTAATTCAAACCGTGAATGGTGTTATCAAGCCAAGAGTATCAAACAGCATACCGCACGCACCCAGCACTACACGCTTGGTTGGCATTACACCGTTTAATTTTTTAAACTGATTTAGTTCAACTTTCAGAGTGTCCTTTTCATTATCCCAGATTAAATCTAGGACTTTCAATGGTATGTTTGACTCGTGAGATGGCTGTCGGCACTCTATTTGAGTGTCTTTCCATTATTCGTTTAAGATCGTGGAATTCGATACCCACTTTTTTTATCAAAAGGCTTTTTATTTTTATTAACTTTCAGCTAGATCTAGTCAATAGCAACTCCCTTCATTTTACTGATTTCTCTCAAAATAAAATGTGATTTTAATATAATATGCAATGTAATACAATGAAGTAGTATACAATAAAAATAAAATGTAATTTTAAATAATATATTACTCTCTTCAATTTGTTTACATGTAGATATACAGTAGTGGCCAAAATTGTGGAAACCTTTTGGGAAAAAGTGTATTTTTTAGGTTTGATGAATTATGACACCACTTTTTTTTTTTTGTACCAATACCATAAAATTATATCAATGGAAAGATAATTTAATCAAGATTGTAATGCAATAACATTTGTTTAATTATCTGTATTCTATCAAAGGTTATAACCAAATAACCAGAAAAAAGTATAATATTTATATGAAGTATCTTTTCTTCATTTGAATGTAGCCAATGAGCATGAGTATTTAGAGAACCAATCAGGTGTCATCTTGTTTTGGCAATGAGCCAACAGGTCACAGGTTATTTATCAGTGTGTTATGTGGTTGCTATCAAGTTTTTGTGTGTGTGTCAGGGTTCGTACGCCTCCTGGAAATCCTTGAAAACTCCTGGATTTAAGATTTTTCTTATAAGGGCCCTTGAAAACTCCTTATTTTATTAATTTTAGCACTAAACTCCTTGAAAATCTAAAAATACTCCTGGAAAATCGATATCGCGATCTTTTATCTCATACTATGATCGATAGGTGGCACCACCAAACTAATGATAATGCACAAATACTGATATTGGAAGTACATAGATGCTAATCGTTACGGATTTTTAATAATTCTTATGGATTTCGGAATAACATTGCGGACTACGGAAAAGACCCGTAAAATTACGGAAAATATCTTATTTTTTTCTTTCCATTCATCCTGTAATTATTTCACATTAAATTGACAAAACTTGCATATTTTACTATGTTGGTTTATTATTCATGTAAATATTTTAATTATTTTGACACATTTATTATGAATGCGTATTTCGGGGAATTCTCCTGTAGTCCTGGGCGTCCACAAGTATCCTTTTCCATCCATCCCCATCCTCTAAATATTAGTCATTAGATGAACTGAGTTAGTTTATTTTCACATTTTGGTTAATTATAAAGACTAATTTTTTAATTCTTTTCTTATAAATAGAGGGATTGCATAATTCAGATAGTATCGCGTACATTGCCAAGCGTTGACTAGTATCTTTTTCCATCCATCTCCATCCTGTAATTATTACACATTTAATTAACAAAACTTGTTTATCTTTGTTTTTGTTTATTATTCATGTTAATTTTATAATTAATTTGACATATTCAATACGATTACGCAATTCAGGGAGTCCTGTGAGTCCTCAAGTATATTTTTCTATCCATTTCCATCCTCTATATATTAATCATTAGATTGACAAAACTAGCTTATTTTCACATTTTGGTTATTTATTAAGGTTAATTTTTTAATTATTTTTATATAAATAGTGTGATTGCACAGCACAATTCAATTTGCCCAGAGAAATTTAACACTTTATCTAGAATAATTTAATATTATCTGGTGATGAAAGCAATATTATTTGTTCCCCATAATAATGTTGTGTCAAAATGTATATTCTGTATTGTTAGAAAATATGGTACTGATTGTAGGTTAAATTTAACTGCAGACACATCACATTTTTTTATTATTTAAAAAAATAATGACCATGTCAATTGTTCTTTATTTTTCATGTTTTAGGAAGAAATTATTGAAGTCTGAGCTAGAGCAGGCTAAAAATAAATAAACAACTACATTTAGTTTAAGCTAAGCGTATTCTGTTTTCTATTTATTTTTTAGTTTAAGCTAAGCATTAAACTACAATTAAGGATTTTGAAATTTCTTTTTTGTTTAGTAATGAAGACTAATATATATTCATATTTTGTTTGTTTAGTTTATTTGAACATTTCATATAAAAATATATATAAAAAATTTGAAATGTTTGATCAAATATTTTTCTGATTATCATTGCAAGCAAATTTTTTATCGCAAATTTAACCACTCTAGTCATTATTGAACATTTCCTGCCTAGATTAGAAACTATAAGTAGCCATTATTCATATAAATATTGTGAAAATACAAAGCAACAATATAAAGCAAATGTGAGCAGTGACATTGCTGGGGGAGGAGGATTTGGGGGTCATATCCCCCTCTCCAAGAACCCATTGAGTTTCAAAGAAATTATATATGCAAAAATGGAAAACAAAATATTTGGTTACCAACCATGCCTGCCAAGTTGATGTTCGATTCATTTAAAAAATTATAAAAGACTTGGTTAAGAAGAAATTTGCTAATGAACCCTGTTTCATTACTGATATTTAATAAATTATGGAGTGTAAATTGGCAAACTTTTCCTTTATTGGTGCATTATAATGTAATTCAAGACAAATTTTGGTATGGCCGGAATGGTGTAGTTGGTATAAAACCAAGTGACGTGGCTGAAAGAGAAACATCTATAGAATCTTGGTTTTGCTTCTACATTTAATGTTTAGAAAAACTCCTGGAAAAATGCTCGAACCCTCCTGGAAAACTCCTTAAAAACTCCTGGAAATGGGTTCTTGCAAAAGAGTATGAACCCTGGTGTGTTTGTGTGTATTCGATTTAGTGACCTTGTAAAACGTAATAAAATTTTAAAAATGGCACAAATAGTTGACTAGTCACCCGGAAAGTGATGTAAAATAGTACTATTAAGTGAACAAGGCTACAGTTATGAAGAAATTAGAAGAAATATTGGGGAAACTTAACCAAAGGTAGAGTTTCTAAATTTTTGAAAAGGTATAAGGAGACTCGTCATTACAAAACCAGACTGGTAAAGGCAGGAAAAGGTGCACAATAGCAAGTGATGATTGAAGAATTAAGAGACTGTGCCTAGGTGACAGAAAAAAATCATCTCGGTGTATACAAGGCGAAATGGTACAATGCAATGTGAAGTTAAGTGCAAGGACTGTTCGGCGCAAACTGCATGAATTTAGTTTAAATGCTAGAATTTAACAAAAAAAGCCATTTTTACCTCTCAAATAAAGGTTGAAAAGATTGAAGTGGGCTAAAACAAGGCCACCTAGAATACAAAAGGCCCGGACATTGACAACTCAACCGCAGCAACGGAGGGAACATATCTCCCATGTGTAACACGTACGGGATCTGACACAGATGAATTTCTACAGTAATAAATAAGACAAATATGAAAAAATATATCTCTAAACTAACAAGTAAATTAGAATAAACTTCAAACTATGATTCTAAAATAAAAAATGATCTGCATTGAGAACAAATATTTTTTCACTCTCTTCTGTAAATATTTATGTTAAAGTTATATTAATATAATAAACAACTATATTAATATTTATATAATATTTAAAATATATCAAAAAACAAAACTTATAAACCTTAGAAATTCAAATAATATTTTATAACTATAAATTAGGAAAAAAGTAATTGCATATTATTCACTATAATGGGAGAAACTGCTGACACTTACCTATGACTTTAAAATACTTATTTTATTAGCTAACATATATATATATATATATATATATCTCCAGATTTAGCATTTAGTTTTAAAATATAAGCAACATAAAATGCTGTGGAATAGTTATGAATATAAATTTCTAAATTTAACTTTTCTATTTTGTGACAGTAACTTTTGCAACATTATTACTTTTACACTAATACTATATTTCAAAAACTCTTGATACCTACCTATTTAACTTGAACAACATTTTATACTGTAAATCTAGAATTCATAAAAAATGCGAAGAAACATGCCTGTTTAAAAAATCTGAAAATTCGCCATTTAATATTCAAACAAATTTATGCATAATTTTCTGTCGGACTTTAGATAGGAAAATAACTTAGTAGAAATTTATTAAACATTTTAACTTTCTGACTAAATGTAAAGCTTTTTAATTTAGTAATGACAATCACCACAATAGTTACACTTTAGTATGCATGCTATATGCTAGTACACACCATGTATTGATTTATATCTTCATGAAATTTAAATCATTTTTTTTTTCTTAAAATGTAAATTACCTTAACTTGTAATGACGTAGTACAGTACAGGATCTATTATCCGGAATGCTTGGGACTTCAGGCATTCTGGATAAGGGGTTTTTCCGTAATTCGGAACACTTTTTCTAAAACTTACTAGAATGGTCTCAAATGTCATTATAGAAAATTATAATTCATTTTAAAAACATAAATGTATTAAAAAAAGCTTTTTTACAATCTATATGAGTTAACTAAAATGCAAATTGCAAACTAAAATGTAATTATTGTATCAAATTTAGGGATTAAGAAAAATTTTGAAAGACAAAAATGTCTGAAAAAGTTGATTATTCAGGGTAGTTAGTAGAAGTCTTTTTTTTTTTTTTTTTTAACATTTCAACTAAAGTGGGCCCTCACCATATTCATCTAATATTTTGGCAGAAGCACCTTTGTTCATATGTTTCAAAATATTTTAAAGTACTTTTAATAAAATTAAGATGAGAAGGATGTTCAGTTTTAATTGAAATGAGATATTCAACTATGGGTGCAAATATATCAAATTCTAATTTATGCTCTTCAAATGTATTTCTAATAAGCCTTATAATTCTAAATGCCTGAATAAATAAAAAAATTTTAATTTCGTTATCCTAAACATATATCTCATTTTCACCAATAATATGTTTAAAAGATAATATCCCAGCATAAAAAGCACAAAAAATATAAAAATATTAGTGGATGGAAGCAGATTGAAAAAATGGAAAATATTTAAAAATAAAACGAAATATACCGGCGATCATGTTTAAATAAAAAAATTTCGCGATATTGCTAAACTGTCTTCTATAAATTACTAATTAATAAATGTAACACGTTAAAACCCCATAAATATACTGCAATGGAACTTTTTGTTAGGGTCAATTTTCGGTCCAAAATAGCCATTTTCATCCAAATAATAGAATTTAATTGAAAATGATTTTGATCTTGGAATTCCATCAACGTTTTTTAAAATATTAGAGATGTGTATATTTCCACGGAGATGAAAAAAAAAATGGATTTTCCCGAGATAATGACAAGTTTATTGCTTAGGTTAAGTATTTAAAGAGATCAATCAGAAGGCCCTGAATCACATTTTATAACTGCTATACTTTTCTCTGCATTTCGGCAAAAGTTAACTCTCATTAATTTCGGGAATTCCTTACTTAAATGTACTTTCTATCCTCTCGTAAATGCGCTGATGACTCTCTTTTTTTTTTTCATCTTTTCCAATAAATGTTTATTAAATTGTGCAAAATAGTGTGAATTCTGTGCGGCACATCGTGTTTAAATAGCATAGGATTTCTTTAGCGATATCGAGATATTTCTAGCGAAAAAGTTGGAATACTTTTACCGAAAATGAAGTCCCGGAACAAAATGCAGAAAAGAAAATGTAACGAATTCGGAAAAGTCGAAACCTTTGTGCCTAGTGTGCTCTGCCCTATACACCCAGAAAAAAAAAATGAAACACCATTAAAAAAGCACCTTGCCGTGACTTGCCGTAACTAACTCCTGTATTATACTATACATAAGTTAGTTACGGACAAGTTGCGGCTCCTATCGAAACTAGTGAAGAATGGAATGACTCGTCTTGCTGTCAATATGACGGTCTCGCCCGTGCCGGATCGTCACCTCTGAGAGCTACTACTGGGGGTGACGGCCGGATGCAGCCGCTTAGGAAATCTTTGGAAAAAACGGTGCTACTTCCGATGTTTTCCGGAAAAGAGGAATTGTGGAACTTCTCGGAAAAAACATGATCCACGGAATATTTTCATTTGCTATCGTGAGAATTCCTGGTGTTCGTTTTCGAAATTTAAGAAGAATCAGCAGCCTCGATTGCGCGCAGCATTTTTTTCTGCGCAGGAATTTTGAATTTCGTGTGCGGTTTGCGCATCCTATTTCAAACCCTCTAAAGTAGTAGGTTTCAATGCATTTTTTTTTATTGATATTGCTAATTAAAGCATTTGGCGGGATTTTAAACAAAAAATCACTATTTGGCGCAATATTTAGCAAATAATCGCTTGTTGGCGCAGAATTTGGCTTTATTTTGCAGTATTCCGGTTTTGGGAATGTCCGGATATTGGAACGCCGGATAAGAGGTCGCGTACTGTATATGTACAGATTTTAATTATCCAACAAATTTATAAATCCAAGTAGTTGGAGTTAACAAAGTTACATAAAAATAAAATGTATCTGCCGCAAAAGCTAGATCCATGTTTTGTCTGAAAAGTACCTGCATATCATATGTCACATTCAAACAAAAGTTCCCCCCCCCCCCCCCCCATTTATATCTACTGAATACCAACCTGATATATATTAAATGATGTACATAAGGTATGGATTATAAATAATATAATAGACATTTTCATTAGATACAAAAACTATTTAATCTGTTAAATCTAAATGACACATTAAATACTTTGATTGTAATGTAATCAAAAGCATCAATCAATAACTTTTGATAAAAAATAAACATTATTAACTTTCTCGATTTTTTGTTTTCAAAATATATTTGTTACAAATCTCAATAATTATGCTTTTCAGAAAAATGAATATCGCTGTTTTGCAATATATATTTTAAGTCAGAAAGATCCAAATTACTAAAATCTTTAAAACAAAAATCAAAACAAGTAAATTGGGTAATTTTTTCAACATGGACAAATTTCATTTTATAATCGAAATCATACAAGTTGTATCAGTGATAAGGCAAAATATGTTTCTTGTAAAAAAATCCACCCTTTGTATTCTTTCGTCCAATATTTTCCCACAAAGCTTATAATAGAAATGAATATATTTGAACTTACGCTGATTATCTAATATAATAGGTTCAAAATCTTATTTACACTTTTGACATGCATTATTTCAACCCATCTAACAATTCAGTCAATAAAGAAGGCTATATTCTCACAAAGTTCTGCTTTTAGCTGATTTTGATATAACTTTCAATTATATGCTTTTACAGTACTATTATGCTAATCCCTTGAAATTTCAAATTTTCTCTTAAGCATTTACATGGAAGTACTGCATTTTTGATAATATTTTCCCCCATATTATTACATTGTTCAGCATAATTATTCCAATAGATTGTTTATGGAATGTGAAAGCTTTTAAATTTGCCTAATTTGATGTTGAAACTTATTTTAGAGGTGTTCTTTTACTTAGATGCAAGTTTATTAAGTTTTCGATCACCTTTTTTCCATGTTATTGCATTGTTTAGCATAATTATTCAAACAAATGTTACTAAATGTTCTAATAATCTTTTAAACAAAATAATTCGGAGACTGTTTACAACAAAAACAAATTTCATCAGAATTTGCAAGATCGGATTCTTCCAAAGACATAACAGTCAACTTAACTAAAAGCATTACTTGATTTTTACAATTCAGAAATTCACATTCATGCATATTGGATACCAACTTGATAAATATTAAATAGCATACTGAAGGAATACTAATTACAGACGCTGATGGAGCTTTTAGTCCACCACGATCCATTAAATGTAAATATTGAAAATTTTATAGGGATTGCTCATCAAGTATCAAACATTTTGCAGTTATGTATAAAGAAATACATTGATTACTAGATAATTTTAATTTGAAAACACAATATCCACCTATGTATGTTAAAACTTTTAAATCATTTTTTGATAAATAATCAAAATTCAAGGGATAATTTAATATAGACAGAAAATTTTCTACTTCTACATCATTAGAAAGATTGTCTTCAAAAGAATGGGAATAAATTAAATCAAAAATACTAAAATTACCATACTTTTCTGATTTTACACGTAATAAACGTTTAACTCTTAATTTCTTCTCAGCTTCTAAAATTTGCTGAAGTGATATATTATAATTTAAACCAGACATTTCACGATACTGACCAAATCTTGCCTCAAGAGTATCGGTTTGAAATTTTCCACATAAAACATAACTAAATTTCAAATCTTTTAATATATATTCTATAATTGAAATCATACAAGTTGTAGTATGGGTTAAGGCAAAAAATGTTTCTCGCGACAAACCACCCTCTATTCTTTTGCTTCATATTTTCCCACTGTTCTAACCATGATACAAATGACTGAAGAAATTTTATCCTGCGCTGGTCGTCTACTGTATAAGGTTTAGAATTGGGTAGTCTTAAGCGCCGTCCTTTATTTACAGTTTTGATATTCATTATTTCCCACCAACTAACAATTCGATCAATAAAGGACGCTGTATTCTCCCAAAGTTCTGCATTTGTACAGTTTTCCTTTTCAATAAATGTTTTTAATGCTGCAATATTTGACCTATCAAAGATTTTTAGGGCTAATTTGACATTTTGTTTTTCTAAATTACTTTGGTTTAAAGCCTTAACATTTAATTTTGGGGCGGTTTTCAAAAATGTTCCCAATTCTTCTTCATAGATATCCTGTAATAAAGAAAATGATGCAGCGGCAGATGGTTTAAAATCTGACAAAACTTGGTCATTTTCTCTAGAATAATTTTTGATGCATTCTTCAGGAACAGGAAAAATGAATTTTTTTTCTGCGTCTTTTTGATTTATCCAATTATTTCAAATTGATTTGAGGAGATGCACTGAATCAAATAAGAAAAATACTTTTTTGACTTATTAGCTGAATTTGGAATGGAAATTTTCATGCCATTACCATCAGATAACTTTACATATTTCTATTGATATACGATTATTATCAGAAATAATACTGAACACAGTAAACCCTACATTTTCTAAAATTTAGCTGTCATGCTACATAACTCATCAGCTGTTAACTTAATTTCTTTAGCAGGGGAAAATATGGAGGAAAACATAAAAGCCTGAACAGTTTTTGCTTGGTTATTTGAATTTTCATTAAACCCAATTAAAGTTTGATTTTTGAATGTAACACAGGATTTTATGTATATTTCATCAATAAGAACATTCACAATTCTTTCATTTTCAGATAAAGTATTACACCTACCTTTCAAATAACTAAAATTTTCAGCATTATAAACACCAGCTTTTACCTGTAAATTGCCAGAGAGGCGTTTAAGATGGCGAAGACATGGCAATTGTATAATTTTTGTATTATATAAATATGTATATGCTGAGGAAGATTTAATGTACACACAATATGCAAAAATTAACAAATCTGTAGAGTATTATTTCCTACCATGTATAGGCTTGTCAATAAGTGTTAATTGTTCCAATAAAAACTTAGCACATTCAGATTTTTCACTATTGCAGTCATTTTGTAAATATGCACGGAAGTAATCCAAAGAATTTTCAATATTTGATTTCAAAAGATTTCTGTTCTTATTATTGTTATAACACTTTATAAGATTTAGAGTGTTTTCCAGCTGACTCCATGATGTCAGGTAGTTTGAAATGCCCAGAACCTTGCAGAAAGCCTCATCTGCAAACACTTTATCTCCAACAGTCATTAAAAGATTTTCATTAACTCTTAGACTCTTATCTAACTTTAAATCAGAATGACATGATATAAATAAAAATGCTATACAATTATCACACTGATGAAGAGTTATTGCTTGTTCAGTAATAAATTTACTTATAAGATGTGGTGGAGTTAATAGTTCATTCTGTAATGTATGAAGCGAATCTATTTTGTCTTTATCAAGCCAATCATTTATATATGCATCATCTAACTTTTGCATTTTCTTCAACCGCTCTAATGTGTCTGTCCGCTGTTGAGGAGGTTTATTTAAGTACTCCGGGCATCCTTGAAACAAACACGGATAAGCAGAGTTTGTAAGTTTGGGTATTGTTCTTGGAATGTTTATAGTACTCCCATCTTTTAATGTCAGTGTATCTGATCGAATAATGTCATTTTCCATGAAATGTTTTGCACACACAACTGAATCCTTTTTTATATCAAATTTTCGTGGAATTTTTCTTATCCACAAGTCTCTGATTCTTTCATCCTTAGGAAATCGGAAACAGGTAACATACTCTTTACTGGGCCTGTTAGAAGTACAGTTTGGTACACAACAATACCTAGGCATGATATCTAAAAATAATAAATATTAAAAATTAGATAATTGACAACCGTATAGAAAAATAACTATATACAATGAAAAAGTTTTTTTTTTATTATTGAAATATGAACAATAATATTTTACATTATAAGGATATAATTTAACATTTAAATTTTACTTCCTGTGTTAATTTTTTAGATACAAAAATTTTGAACTTTAAAAATTAACGTGTTTTGAATTTTATCAGAAATATAAATTTATGCTTTTTAAATTTTCATATCATAAATTTGTACATGACAATACATAACACTGTATTGATTAAAATATTTTTAAGGTCTAAATATCGGTTGTTAAATTGTAAACAATGTTTGAAAAAAAATGTTCAAGACTCTAAAATGTAAATAATTTTAAGTTAAGCATCAAACAAATTTTAAACACAATAAATGTATTTTATAGTAGTTAATTACATAACGTGAACTATGAAGAGTGATAATAATTGAAAGTAAACTAGTCCATATGTTAATGGTTGATAAAATAAATATAGTATTTGCTGTATAGAATGTGTCGAGTATCAAAAAACTAATTTGCAGCCATTCAACAAGTAATTCAAATTACAACGTAGTATATATGTATTATATATTTATATAATTAGCTTTATATATGGTTAAATACCATCTATAAAATAATCCGAAACCCATAATTGGGCGAAAAATCAGCCCAAATTAAAATTTTAGAAATTTCGAAGCAAAATTGATCTAAAATATACATGTAATGTAAAGCAGACGAGTTGCCAAGCAGTAAACAAACCGACGTTGTTGTTTTGGGTAACAAGCAACTTTAAATGACGTGTTTCTAATTTTGTCATTTTTATTTTCTGTTATGTACAGTTGCCAACCGAATGGAAAATTTTACTTTACTCTGCACATGCCATAGACTCTCGCTTGTCTTGGGTGACTTACAATACAAAGCTCATCAATAAATAAGTTATTCAGGCAATATTAAAAATGAATTAAAAGTATTTTTCTTCAGAAGATATAAGGTAATTCATACAGAAATTGAAACATTCAGTGCCACACATGCGAAAAACATCACACAGTTATAAATCAACAGATAATTTTCTCAAAATAAAAAAAAATCTATGAAATTTAAATTTACAGTTTAGACTTTTGAGCACTAGTTTGGCAGCCCTGGATACTCAAGTGGGTACCGTAGTTAAATGAAGAATGGTAAAATATTATGTTATAACTAATAAACACAGCACAAAAGTAATTATTTTTAACAAAAGCCTGACAATTCAACAACAAATACAAACATCAATATGAAAATTTAAGTGTGAATGCATTATGCAATGATCACAGATACCCCCCCCCCCCCATGCTTTATTTCTTAAACAATTATGAATGAATGAAATAAAGGTGGGTGGCTCCAAAAGAGCCCAGCACATCGACCAGAGGTCTATTGTACTACCCCAAAAAGAAAACGAAGATCCCTAAGAAAAGAGACCAGTAGCCGATGCGAAAATAAGCAGGCACTTGACAGGAATGTCGTTCAGCCCCCAGGGTTCAATCACATGACGACCAATGTGTTCGAATCTGTGATAGAGTAGGCCTCACATTCACATAGAATGTGAGCTGATAAACAATTATACAAAGGCATATTGCGCATATTTCATTTGTAATACAGTTTCTATGTTGTATGATTTATCAAAGCTATTTCGATAATTCTATGATTTATTATGGCTATTTCAATAATTCTATGATTTGGCAAGGCTACAATTTGATTCATTGATACTTTAGATTAACTTAAAATAACATATCATGGTGTAAGGAGTAATTTGTAACAGATTTTGTCTTTCTAACGTCTAAAAAATGTACGATTCACGATCTCAACAAAAAAGGCAAATATTTACTTCACAAATGTCTGTAATAAAATTATGCTTAAAATGCAAAGTTCAGTGATGAATAACAAGTCATTCAGGCAATATTAAACATGAATTAAGAGTACTTTTCTCAAGATATAAGACTATTCGTACAGATATAGCAACATTCGGCGCTACACATGCTATGTGTTACAAAAATGTTAAAATTGCATGCATAAAATAAGACAAAATAAAAAATAACTCACCATTTATGAAGTCCTGTTTTCAGTAGACACTATAATCCTAGTGGGCACGTAATTAAATTATTTTTTTTATTTGAAAATATGAATTTTTGAAAGTCACTCCTACAACTTCAATACACTCTCGTACACTCGGAGTAATTGCAGATCCCCCGCGGCTGACGTCACGTATCCCATGATTCCTAGATGTCCGAGCCTTGTTTTAGATAGCCTTGGCTAAAACCCATGTTAACTGAACAATGGGGGACAGTGTAATTTGGAGTGATGAGACCAAAATCTCCCTGTTTGGTAGAGATGGCATAAAATACGTAAGGAGAAGAATCTGATAAGATTTGCATCCTGATTGCATTACACCTAGCATGAAACACCCAGTTAATGTTATGATCTGGGGTTGTATGACATCAAGAGGTGTGGACAGAATTTGCATGATCAATGAGAATATAAATGCCCAAAGATACATAAATAAAATACTTGAGCCCAAACTGTAGCCTTCTGCACGTGATCTTTTCAAGATAATGAAGCATTTATATTTCAACAGGATTCAGCTCAATGTCATGTTGCCCATGTGTACAAAAAGTGGCTTCAATATCATCATATTCAACTGCTGGAATGGTCTGGGAATAGTCCATATCTTAACCTCAACGAAAATCTATGGAGCTGACTAAAGAGACTTGTTATTCAAAAGCAACCCAACAATAAAGCCTAATTAACAGAAGCAATTATTCAATCTTGGTTTCACATTATAAAAGCTGCAGAACTAAAAACCTTGAAAAAGGGTCAAAACATGAAAGAAGTTTATCATTGAGGCTTTATAGAACCCAAATTTACACTAAAGATAATATTTATTTATTTTTAATAAAATTATAATCCTATATTTATTGATGGGAATGCATCAAATGTTAATATGTCCTGTCAAAGTGGTTGTATTTCAAGTGCCTAAATTGTTCTTTTAATACATTTTTCTAGAAAATAACCCTTCATTTCATTAACTACATGTTTGAAAAATAATTTTTCCATATAAAACATAAAATTATTAAAAAAATCGTAGTCGATGCAAACAGATTGCAAAAATTGAAAACGTCTTTACAGTAAAACGAAGGATAACTAGGATCATATGCAAATCCTGTTTTTGTAATATGGTCACAGTATCTTTTCCGAATTGCCAACAAATAAATAAAACACAACATACTTATCAACATACTAATTTAAAATTTTGGGCCAAATGTAAGTGGTTACCAAGTGAGCTATTTTTCATTTAAAAAAAAGTTTCTCCATAAACATTTCAAACACTAGGAGATTTGCATATTTTCCCCAAAAATAGCAGAAAATATACAAACCGGGGTCTCATGGGAAAATGACACTATCTGAAGGAATCAGAAGGAAATTGGTTTTAAATTACAAACAGCTGCTTATTCTTAAATTAGGAATTTCAAACTCTTTTTTAAGCATTTGATAAAAAGAAAAAAAATATCAGACCAAAATTGCATTGCACAAACATGGCAGAAATACACTTAGAAATCTGTGTTAGAAACTTGGTTTTGTTTACGTCGCGATTCTCGTTTCGCGGGAGCATGACATCATTATTAAAATGATTATTCCGTTCTCGTGAACGAATCGCGATGTGGACAAAACTTGGCTGATCATGCAAATCACCTTTCTCGCCGCTCACGCATCCTGTTTTGCATATCCAGAGGGCGTTGCCGGCAACGGTTATGTTCCGGAACGCACCCATCTTCGGATATAAAGGCTAGACACTTTTCTGGTTTTAAGTCAGATCGCTTTTAAAGTCGATCGCTTTGTCAGTAGATCGCTCTGGTTTTAATGTAGATCGTTTTGATCGACGGATCAATCGCTTGGAAAGCTCGTTGGATAGCTTGCTTATACTGATCGATGGAAGGATCTAGATCGGGCAGACGGATCTTCGTAAAGTCATGTTTCGATGTTGTCGAAAGTCACGATAAAGTGTTTATCGGTGAACGCGGATATTTAAACTAAACTTAGCAGTTTTGATGGTTCTCAGTTAAGGAGACCATGTTTCCCGTGTTGTGGACTTTATAGTGCTGATCCGGAAAGTTTAAAGTTTTGCCATAGCGTGTGCCCAGCTAGTGGTGGCGTCGGAAAGTGCACGTGGTCACGTAAGTGTGAAATGCTTTTATTCCACTTACTTGTGTAAATAATACGTTAACCAGAAACGTGTCTAGGCATGGAACTTACACTGAAAAACCTTCATATGAGCTGTAGTGCTCATGTTTTGTAAATAGTATGCTTTAGTTATTTGGCTTACCTGTTTTCATGATATATACTGTAAGCAAATACAATGGATTCACTCTTCAATAAAAGTGATTTTGATTTAAACTGGAACTGTTCTCATTTAACACTTCTACAGCTACTTGTATTCCTACAACTACTATCTAACGTTTGTTATAGCTGCAACACTCTGTTTTAAATTTCCAACGAAGTTGTGGAACCAGAATTTCGTGGCTCGTAGTTATTCTATCACCAGCTTCATCAGAAATTTAATTATACGTTAATTTTCAATATATAACTTACGGATATGATACATATTTCCGTCAAAGGTTATGGGCCCGTGCTTCCCATAACAACGTTAAAAATTTAGAAGTGTTAGAGTTCCAACGAATCCTGTCGACAGGGGCCGCGGACGGCGCCATTTGCATGTCGACGAAAGCGTAAACGAAAGGTCTGTTCAGCTCAGTTCCAAAAGGCCACCTTGCCATGGAGGCAAATAAAATTACTGCATTAACTAGAGACAATTACGTCACTTGGAGGAATGAAGTCTCATTCGCTCTAAAAGGAGAGGGCTGTTTCGGATTTGTAGACCGAACAGCGTTACCGGTGGATGAAAAAACGTCACGCCGTGATTATGAAGATCACATGCGAAGAAAGGACCGCGCGTTAGCAATCCTGTTCCAGAATGTTTCATCTGATTACCAAGAGTTAATTGACATTAACGACGATCCGGCAGATGCGTGGGATAAGTTAAATACGCACTTCGACGCGCCGACTCGTGCCAACCTGGTGCGTTTACTGGATGAGTTCTTCAGCCTACGTCCGGAGCCAGATGAACCGGTGGATATCTTCTGTACGCGTTTGAAGAAGGCGGTCGCCAAATTGAAGGACGTCAAGCACCCGGTGGAAAGCGTCTATGTGGCATTCCAGGCCATAAGATACCTCTCTGATGACTTCCAGGGAATAGTTCAGCTAATCTACAGATGGGAGGACAAAGATTTCACTTTGGAGAAAATCCAACATGAATTGTCTGCGGAAGAAGGACGTATCCGGCAACTCCGTAGTGATAGAAACAATGTAAGTCAAAATTCATCTGTATTCTTGTCTCAGAGTAATGTAAATGTAAAGTGTAAAAATAACAAAGTGTTTAAAAGTGTTAAACCAGTTAAAAGGGTCATAGGACCATGTTATTTTTGTAAGAAGGCAGGTCATTTAAGGACTAATTGCCGTATTCTTAAGTCTAGCTCAAATATAATTGAATTGTATTCATCTGCTAGAGTTGAAGCTAATACTGTGCAGGATCCTAGCGATAGACTCAGCTGGGTAATTGACACCGCTGCTACGCGGCACTTTTGCAATGATATTAATTTATTCTCAAAATTTAAGGAAAGCAAAGGTGCATCTATGTCGCTGGCAGTGGGTGATATTGAGAGCCCAGTTGAGGCTATCGGTACGGTCAAAATGTATGTTCAGTTTCAGAACATAAGAAGTAATATTGTTTTGTCTGATGTAATGTTTTCGCCTAAGTTAAGACGAAACTTATTAGCCACATCTGTTCTTGAGGAACAGGGGTATACTTTTAAAGGGGCTAATGGGGTATTGTGGTTTTATACTCCAAAGGGAGAAAAATTCTTCTATGCTAAGCGAAAAGAAGGGTTATATTTTTTAAAACCTCAATACGAAGTTCAGACTGCAAATAACAATATTGAAGACCGTAAAACTAAAGGAAAGGATCAGGGTAGGGATAAAAATTCTAAGAAAGATAGAAAACCCCTAAATAAGAAAAACAGTATTGACAAAATGAAAAATTTGCCTAGAATAAATAAAAGTAAACGTAACTCTGAGGTGAAGTCGAGGTCAAAGGAAAAGGTTAATGAGAAACCAAGTTCTGAGGTTTTGAATAAAACGGAACTCTGGCATAGGAGATATTGCCACATTAAATCTGATTATTTATATCAGACAAGTAAAGTTTCCGCGGCTAATGGACTCCCTAGACTAAAATATGCAAAAATTAACTGTACACACTGTAAGTTAGCAAAGTCTAAGAGAATTTCTTTTAAGCCAATTGGTAGGATAAGGTCCACTAAACCTTTACAATTACTCCATATGGATGTGTGTGGTCCCTTACCTACAGCTTCAATGGGCGGAAACAGATACTTTTTGACAATAACTGACGACTTCAGCCGGAAAGTGTTTGTTTATATAATGAAACAAAAATCAGAGGTGTTTAAGATATTTAAAGAATTCCAAGCTAAGGAAGAAAGGCAGCTAGGCAAAAAGATTTTGTGTATCCGTACGGACAATGGTATGGAGTTCTGTCACAACCAGTTCAAGGCATACTTAAATAAATTGGGGATTAAATCGGAAAGGTCAAATGCATATACACCCGAACAGAACGGGGTTTCTGAAAGATTTAATCTGACTGCACTAGATTGTGTGAAAGCTATGCTTGATCAAAGCAAGGTTGATAACAGAATGTGGGCAGAAGCGATTTTGTGTTTTACACACACCAAGAACAGAATATGTCATAAGTTCAAAACCAAAACTCCACACGAGTTATATTATGGAAGGAAGCCAGCCGTTGCTCACCTCAAAGTTTTCGGGTGCAAAGCCTATGTGGGCACAGCCAAACAAATTAGAAATAAGTTGGATATGAGAGCCCAAATAGGAATCATGGTCGGATATGCCGAAAGCACCAAAGGCTATAGGATTTATATAGCGGGTAAAAAGAAAGTTGAGGAAACTTCTAATGTAAGGTTTGAGGAAGGAGTGGCAGCGGAAGGCGTCCTGGGCCCTAATTACCCTAAAGGAATCACCTTGAGGAAATCGAACGTTACTCAGTCGATTGACTCGGAATCAGAATGCTTGGGAGGAGTGTCAGAGGAAGAAGCAGGTGAGAGCCGTGACACTAGTAAATCTAGTGGGGATGAGGACTCTCCTGCTGATTCTGGTCTGACACCCTGCTCAGATATTGACTGGATACGGAAAGCAGTACCTAGGCCTGATGGGAGTAGGACGGATATTTACTACTCAGTAAAAGGTGACAATAAAAGGCTGAGATCTCATAATGATGTCAGAAAGTTTTGTGGAAAAGCTAACATTCATTATGATCAGCAAATGTTTAATTTTAGAGAGAAAAAGGGGGTAAGTGATATCAAAAGGAAACCAGAAGCAAGCAATGTTGAGATCTTGATACCCAAGAGCTATAAATCGGCAATAGAATCTCCCCAGTCCGATAAATGGCAAGAAGCCATGGATGATGAAATAGCTACAATGCAAGAGAGGGGTGTCTGGGACTTAGTGCCTGCACCCATCTCACAACAAAAAATTATAGGAAGTAGATGGGTTTATACCATTAAGAAGGATGAAAGGGGAAATGTGAAACGATTCAAAGCTCGCCTAGTAGCTCAAGGATATACCCAGATAAAAGGGGACTCATATGATGAAGTGTTTAGCCCTGTGATTAATTTTAGTTTAATCAGAGCTTTCTTCTCCATATTCGTTTGCATGCTTAAATGGAAACATTTTCAACTGGACATTAAGTCCGCATATCTTTATGCAAAGTTGAATGATAAAATTTTCTTGAAACAACCACATGGATATGTCGATCCAAATCAGCCTCAATATGTTTGTTTGCTTAAGAAAGCAATATATGGCCTTCACCAAAGCGGAAGGGAATGGTATACAGAGCTTGACACCACTTTGAAAAAATTAAACTTTTTAAAATTTAAATGGTGCAACTGTGCTTATACATATCAGAATAAAGTATTAATGCTGATTTACGTAGACGACATAATTTTGTTTGCTAAACAACAAAATGATATAGACCATATAGTTTCACTTTTGAGTAAAGAATTTGATATCAAAGAATTGGGAAAAGTCAAAAGACTTTTGGGTGTGGAATTTAAGGAGATTGAAGACAAATTTTATATACATCAAGGTGATTACATTGACAAAGTTTGTCAGATGTTTAAAAGGTTCAAATATCCAATTTCCTCACTACCTATTACAAAGGGTAACATCTTAAGTAAAATTGATTGCCCAATGAATGATAGTGAATTAACACAAATGCAGGGTTTCCCTTACAGAAGCTTGATTGGATGCCTAGCCTATCTGTCTAGCAGAACTAGACCAGACATATGCTATGCAGTCAATATTCTATCTCAGTTTCAGGAGAATCCAGGAATAAAGCATTGGGATGCATTATTAAAGTTAATGGGATATGTTGAAAAGACCAGAGAGTATATGTTAAATTTGTCAAATATTTGTGATTTAAGGCTAAACTGCTACTCAGACTCAGATTTTGCAGCCAATAGAGATGACAGAGTGTCACTTGGTGGTATGTTGTTCATGATTGATAAAGTACCAATTTCTTGGCGGACATTTAAGCACAAGTGTGTTAGTCTGTCAACGATGGAAGCTGAATATGTTTCGTTGGCAGAGGTCGCTAAAGAAATGATATGGATGCAAAACATTTTGGAGGAATGTAAAATGCTAGGTTTAAAATTTAACAAAAATAATTGTATAATTTTTTGTGACAACCAGGCAGCAATAAACTTTTCAAATTCCCCCATTGAGAATAATAGAACTAAGCACATAGATATAAAGTATCACTTTTTAAGGAACTTAGTTGTAAACGAGTCTTTTAAAATTAACTTTGTTAATACTAAAGATAACGTAGCAGATTACTTCACGAAGCCAATGACTAAAGATAGAGTTTTAAAATTTAGTAATGATATCTTTAAAATATAAAATTTAACTGTTCAAATAAAAATTTTACTTTAAATTTTTTTTTCATATTTTCAAAGTATAAATGGTTAGGGTATTTTATAATTTATTCCTCTCTCATTGATACAAATGAAATGTATCTTGAGTATATATTGTTATGTGACAATGAACTGTTACTTTTCTCACATTACACTTGAAATATATATATCCACTTTTTACTACACGCATAATGCATTTTCGCTTATGTGAATAAAATGTGATCTGAATGTACATTATTGATATAATTCACATGAAACATAAAATTTTTAATCTGTGTTTATCTCATATGTATATTTACCTTCTGTATCTTTTATTATCATTGCCATTGTATTGGGTATTTAGTGTGTATACTAGTCATGGGCTAAGATAATAAAACTTAAATTTTTAATCTTAAATGTTAAATTTCATAGTTATACATTAAATTTTCTACAAACTTGAATTTGATGTTTAGACTTAAATTTTTAATCTTAAATCTTAAATTTCATAGTTATACATTAAATTTTCTACAAACTTGAATTTGATGTTTAGACTTAAATTTTTAATCTTAAATGTTAAATTTCATAGTTATACACTAAATTTTCTACAATTTGATTTTGATGTTTAGATTTAAATTTTTAATCTTAAATGTTAAATTTCATAGTTATACACTAAATTTTCTACAACTTGATTTTGATGTTTAGATTTAAATTTTTTCTTAAATATTAAAATTGATAACTATACCTAAAATTTTTCTAGAGCTTAAAATTTTTGATATCTTTAGACTTTTAAATTTTAAACTTAATGTTTGGTTATAAATTTTCAAAATAGTAAAGAAATAGCTTTCTTCAGTATGAGCTAGTACTTAAGAAAGGGCAATAGTATGGTTATACTGTTTTCTTTGACTATGTTATCCTTAAACATGTAATTTAAAGAATGCTTATGATCTGCATAATAGATAAGTGTACTCATTTGATTGTTGCCATTTTGAGAAAAGGCTATTCACTTTCTAAATGTTATAAGTGTTATAAATTTCTTTAATGTATAAAATTTTGTGTATGCATACATTATGTTTTTAGGATACTAAGAATTTTGATTCTTAGAATAACCTTTTGTTGGATGAAAGCATGGGCGCCGAGAGTTGGTGTTTTTGCATGAGGGGGCCGATTGTTAGAAACTTGGTTTTGTTTACGTCGCGATTCTCGTTTCGCGGGAGTGTGACGTCATTATTAAAATGATTATTCCGTTCTCGTGAACGAATCGCGATGTGGACAAAACTTGGCTGATCATGCAAATCACCTTTCTCGCCGCTCACGCATCCTGTTTTGCATATCCAGAGGGCGTTGCCGGCAACGGTTATGTTCCGGAACGCACCCATCTTCGGATATAAAGGCTAGACACTTTTCTGGTTTTAAGTCAGATCGCTTTTAAAGTCGATCGCTTTGTCAGTAGATCGCTCTGGTTTTAATGTAGATCGTTTTGATCGACGGATCGATCGCTTGGAAAGCTCGTTGGATAGCTTGTTTATACTGATCGATGGAAGGATCTAGATCGGGCAGACGGATCTTCGTAAAGTCATGTTTCGATGTTGTCGAAAGTCACGATAAAGTGTTTATCGGTGAACGCGGATATTTAAACTAAACTTAGCAGTTTTGATGGTTCTCAGTTAAGGAGACCATGTTTCCCATGTTGTGGACTTTATAGTGCTGATCCGGAAAGTTTAAAGTTTTGCCATAGCGTGTGCCCAGCTAGTGGTGGCGTCGGAAAGTGCACGTGGTCACGTAAGTGTGAAATGCTTTTATTCCACTTACTTGTGTAAATAATACGTTAACCAGAAACGTGTCTAGGCATGGAACTTACACTGAAAAACCTTCATATGAGCTGTAGTGCTCATGTTTTGTAAATAGTATGCTTTAGTTATTTGGCTTACCTGTTTTCATGATATATACTGTAAGCAAATACAATGGATTCACTCTTCAATAAAAGTGATTTTGATTTAAACTGGAACTGTTCTCATTTAACACTTCTACAGCTACTTGTATTCCTACAACTACTATCTAACGTTTGTTATAGCTGCAACACTCTGTTTTAAATTTCCAACGAAGTTGTGGAACCAGAATTTCGTGGCTCGTAGTTATTCTATCACCAGCTTCATCAGAAATTTAATTATACGTTAATTTTCAATATATAACTTACGGATATGATACATATTTCCGTCAATCTGCATAAATTATGATGCACTATAGCATGGAAACACGAAGTTTGTCATAATAAATTTACAGAAGATAATAACAGGACTGCCACTTTCGACTAAAAAGGCGACTATGTTGAAGGAAAGACCACTATGGCGACTTTTTTAGTCAAAATACACCCCAAAACGACTATTCTTAGAAAAACAGCTGCTTTTTTGGTCTACTGGTGACTATTTTAAAAATTGCCAAATATTACTGTTTTGCCGATTTTTAAATCTCACCGTATGCCTTGCTCTACATGATATCCCATCACCATGTAATTTCGAATTGCTTTAAGTTGTCCCAGAAAGTGACTATAAAATAAACCTGTATCACCATAAACCTCATTACTCACCCTCCGCCCCTTGCAAGGGAACATCATGGATAAGGAAGAATATCTATGGGAACTCTAACAAGAAAACCGATCACTTAGCATCAGGAGGGTCATTATTTGTTCCGTGGTTTATTAATGTTATATTTATGGCTGATGACTTCGCTTTTTCCGTAAATATTGTTGCAACATTTGTTTGAAACATGGATTTAGATACTTGCATTATTTATTTTCATTACATATTTAAATTATTTGATTAAAGGTTTGTTGTGTTCTATAGCCAGTTTTGAAAAGTATCTAATTCTGCCTTGAGAAAATGGTCGATTCAGTTTTTATTTAATAATGTAATATCAAGATACCAGGGAAACTGTATGTGTCTGGTTGTAAAAAGATATTTATAAAGAATGACTGTCTCCATCGAATGATCCAAGAAAGGCCAGATACAAAATATTTACAAAAGCTAAGCTTATATAAGACATTGATGTTTCAAAACTGGCAGAATTCGCGACTTCATTTTGGCAGTGCCCCTCTACCTCTGTATTTCCACATTTCAAGGGTTCTGTTCATTTGTACCCAGATGGATTTTTTGTTCGTATCATTTCAGGTACACAGTTATTCTCATTTTAAAATGGGGAAGGAAGCTGGAAAAAAGGTAGCCTGCACCTCAGAATTTTAAAAATTTGCCAATGCCATTTGTTTTAACCATAAAAATATTTTTGTTTATACCACTTCTGGTACACTTTATTCCTGTTTCAAAATGGAGTGTGGGAAAATGGATCAGAATTTCAAAATTTTATCGATGCCATCAGACATTTGTACTGAGTTGTACCCTAAAAATTTTCATTTTTACCACGTCCAGTACATTGTTATTCCCATTATTAAGTGGAGGTGGTGATAAACGACAGCCCTTCTCCCAGAAATGTAAAGATTTTGCTGATGTCATTTGTTTGTACTCAATTTATACCAGTTTGTACCATAAAATTTTTCATTTGTACTATAAAATTTTTCATTTGTGCCACTTTTGATACAGTGTTTTGCCGATTTTTAAATCTCACCGTATGCCTTGCTCTACATGAAATCCCATCACCACATAATTTCGAATGGCTTTAAGTTGTCCCAGACCCCATTTCACCGAGAGGAGCTGGAGAAACAACAGACCTCCACATCAGGATTTCAAAATTTTGCCCATGCCATATGTTTGTATGGGATTGTATCATTAACATTTTCATTTGTACCACTTCTGGTACAGCTTTATTCCTATTTCAAAAGGATTTATCTGGAGAAACAACAGCCCCACTTCGGGATTTCAAAATTTTGCTGGCGGCATTTATACAGGATTGTATTGTTAACATTTTCATTTGTACCACTTCTGGTACAGCGTTATTCCTATTTCAAAAGGATTTATCTGGAGAAACAACAGCCCCACATTAGGATTTCAAAATTTTGCTGATGTCATTTGCATACCTGCCAACTTTTACGCATTATGCGTAAAATTTACGCATTTTAACTGCTCTTTACGCTTTTACGCATATATTGCTATATTTTACGCATTTCCGCATTTATTTGAATTTTTTAACATTACTAGGAAATCAATCTCCGGCGAAATTCTCCGGCTTTTTTTGTTTGAAATTTACCAATTAACTAGACATGGTATAATTCCTCGGAAACACCGATTTTCTGCTTTTTCAGCACTGACATCTACCATTCCCAGGATCGTAGTAAATCCATAATAAAATGCAGGGTAATGCCAATCAAATTAACGGAGATTTACGGCTGCGTGTAATGTAAATTAAGATCTCGATCGCTTATTTTATGAAAGTAATAAATATACTTCTTTAAAGGTTGTCTAATTCAGCATAAATCGCTAAAATGTTATTTTGTTCATTAATTTCGTATAAACACTGCGATTTCGTAATTCAGTTTGTTCTCATGAATCACCGAGAGTACAATAGTATCTTTTTCCATCCATCTCAATCTTCGTAATATTGCATTTTTGATTGACTAAACTAGCTTATTTTCATAATCTAATTAATTATTACGGTTAATTTCTTAATTATTTTTGCATAAACAGTGCGATTACGCAATTCAGTTACACCGTGTGAATTGCCGAGTGTACTTTACTATCTTTTTCCATCCATCCCCATTTAAATGTTGCATATTAGATCGACTAAACTAGCTTATTTTCATATTCTGATTAATTACTACAGTTAATTTCTTAATTATTTTCGCATAAACAGTGCGATTGCGCAATTCAGTTACTTCGCGTGAATTGCCGAGAGTACGTTAGTATCTTTTTCCATCCATCTCCATCATTTAAATGTTGCATATTAGATGGACTAAACTAGCTTATTCTCATATTATGGCTAATTATTAATGTTAATTTTTTAATTATATTTGCATAATATAAATTTTTCTATTTAAAAAATGGGTATGAACTCTGTGAAGGGATATTTTCCAAAAAGTGGTATTAAAGCAATGATTTAGGCAAATAAAAAGGAAACCATTTTGGCAGGAGTATAATTCAGTGCTATATATATATATTAAAGATGAATATTTGTTACTCTCTTTAGTGAAAACCTGTGTTTTTCCAAACATTAATATTTGTTTTCATTATAAAGTAATTCTCACCAGATAAAACCTTTATATATTTTTTGTTTTATAATTTATTGTCCTGTAATTTTATAAAATTGGTGTCCTGAATTTTCATATTCTACCAGTACTATGCCTGGTATTTAATGCAGTTACTTGTACATAGTTAAATTCATTAGAAATGTCGTTTGCGCGTGTAGTTTAAAAAAAAACATTATAAATGTCATTCACGCAAAATTTTACACATTCCAATTTTCCCAGGTTGGCAGGTATGCATTTGTACCATATTGTACTGTAAAAACTTTCATTTGTACCATTTCAGGTACATAATTATTCTGATTTCAAAGTTGGGAGGGAGTTGGAAAAAGGCAATCTGCACCTTGGAATTTTGAAATTTCGACGATGCCATTTGTTTGTACCATTAAAATATTTTCATTTATACCACTTCTAGTGTAGCTTTATTCTCTTTTCAAAATGGGAGTGGAAAAATGGTATCCCACATCTTGGAATTTCAAAATTTCATCAATGTCATACATTTGTATTGGGTTGTACCATAAAATTTTTTATTTTTACCACTTTGAGCAGAGTTATTTCCTTTTCTTTCAAGGGGAAAGGGTTAGAGAAACAGCAGTCCTTCACCTCGGAATTTCAAAATTTTGCCAATGTCATTTGATTGTACTGCATTTGTCCTGGAAAGTACTGTAAAAAATTTTATTTGTACCACTTCTGGTACAGAGTTATTTCCATTTCAAGAGGGACTGAAGAAACAGCAGCCCTCCACATTGTAATTTAAAAATTTTGCCGATGCCATATGTTTGTACTATATTTATACTGGATTGTACCATACAAATTTTCATTTTTACCACTTCCAGTATAGCATTATTCCCATTTCAAGGGGAGGATGCTGGAAAACCAGCAGCCCCCATCTCCGGATTTCAAAATTTTGCCAATGTCAATTGTTTGTACTACATTTGAACTGGACAGTACTGTAAAAATTTTCATTTGTACCATTTCTGGTAAAGTGTTATTCTAATTCCAAAGTGGAGGCTGGAGAGATTGCAGCCCCCACATCAGAATTTTAAAATGTTGCTGATGCCATTTTCTTTTACCATATAAATTTTTCATTGTATCACTTCCGGTACAGAGTTACTTTCATTTCAAAGTGATGGAGACGGGCCCGGTCTAAGGCGTCTCCGGCGTAGGCAATTGCCCACAGCTGCCGAATTAGGGGTAGCCATTTGGAAGTGAAATTAGGTGTAGTAAAAATGACTTTTGTGGTCGTATTAAAAAAATTTTTGAAAATGAACCAATTTTGTGCCACTTTAATATAAATGAATTTACTTTTTTAGATAGTATTAAAATATAAAAAGGATAAAATCATTTTTCTCCCATAATTATATTTTTTTTTAAGCAATGTACAGTTCTGCTTGAAAGTACATATGCTCAAACACTTGGGAGATTACTAGATTTTAAACAACTTGCAGCTGGGTGCAGCCTGCAATCTCTTAGGGGAATTTGTTTTCCCCAAATACTGGGAAAAACCCAAGGGGCGATTTTCAGAATTTTTTCCTGGTTTCAAATTCATTGCAAACACATGGATGCGGTCTCTATGATCGCACTTCTAAAATAACAGGAGAGGAGATTAGTCCAGATGGTCATTCTTTTGGTCGTCTACCATTTTAGCTCATTTAGACATTGATCCTAGCTGGAGGCCATGCAGATAACAAACAGTGACTAGAAGTAAAAAGCTATTTCTTACTGTTCAAAGTGTTGTGTTATGCTGCTGTGCGAGATTCACAAATCCATCAGCAAATATGGCTGTCTTTTAAGTTCTAACTATTCGGGTAACTTTTTCTTTCAATTATTTAAAATATTTTTGCAAAATTTCTTAATTGACTACATTTTCTGTCGATTTTTAATGTGTTTCAAAAAATAAAATTAATTTGGTACTGAATTTAGTCTATGGCATTAGCCCCAGAATAATACTGATAAAAGAATAATTTTTTCATGTTTTTATCCAAAATAATATGCCCCGTGGCTGTTCTATAAGGAATTTCAGTGGCAAATAATTAAGCAATGGTGTAAAATGATCTTAATTTTGTATTTTTTCCAGTTTTATTGCAAAACGAAAAAAAAATGATACAAAATACTTTTGTGAAGTAAAATATTCCTTTATGAATATTTGCATGAAAGTGCAAAAGTTGTTTATAAATAGTTAGAGCTGTTTTATAAATTAATAAATTTATTCTATAGACTCAATCTTGGAATTACACATATTCTTTTGCTCATGCATACAAATTTCTGTCTAAATATACGTTCAATAATCTGTAAATACTATTTTATTTTTGCATAATTACACTTTTAGTTATAATTATAATTTAATACACTTTTAAGTAAAATGTTAATACAATCTTAAAATTTGTAATATACAATTTGATATTGTGAATTTTCTTTTATTTCTAATCAAACAATTTATTTAATATCCCCATGTTCTAGTCAACATTCGATTTATTAATTATAAAAAAAAAAATATTGCGTTTCTTACCACCTTGTTCTCTAATGATTGCAAATATGATTTTTCCCCCTCTCTTAGTTTTGTTATGCACTTTATCTTTCAGCAGAAAATTAGAATATGTTTAATTTTTACCCCCTCCACTTTTCTTTCCTAATTGCTGTCCCCTTTTCTATTCTATATATTTTTCCTGCTTTTGGATTAGGTTTTGTATCTTCGAACATTTTTTTTTATATATTTTCATTCACTTGTCACAAACTCAGGGACATTTTAAACATTACATTTCAGTCGTCTTCACCTCCAGTGAATCTATAATAATTAAAAGAAGAATCTATCTGTTTGTTTGTCCACAATACCGACCAATATCTATGTCATTGAATTTTTTCACACAGTCGCATCTATACCTGAACTAATGCATCTCGAAGGCCTTTTACCAAAATTTACATTCAATTTTTAATGAATTTTTAAATTCCAAAATATGATAATCTCCAGTTACCGATATGACCTAGCAGCTTTATTCTCGATTTAACAGTTACAGAACCTCCAGCCATCGATATGATCTAACAGCTAATCATACGATTTAACAGCTACCTTAACGATCTAAAGCCATGATCATCTCTTAGAGGTTATTAATCTTTCATTCATTTATATTTTGCATTACGGAGAGCATTTATTTTTTTTTTCACTTTGCAGATAGCGTACTGGTAATTTGGTGTCTGTTTAGGATTTGAAGAAAATTGAGCAGTGTTATTTGTAAATGTATTAAGTAACAGGGGTTTATTTACATCCCGGACAACACCGGGTAATTCGTTCCAGTGATATAATAAAACAAATGTTAAATTAGTCAAAGTGTAAAATTTTTTTGTAATTTGGATAGTATTCCATTATTATATATATTTCCACGTATATTTCTGTATGTATATTTCCACCTATTCTGTTCAAATCTCACCAATCATTAAACATCTTTCCCAAGTTCATTTAACTTCCTAATTTTTTTTAAACAAAACAAAATATCTCGTGCTTGTGCACCAATATTTCACAAAAGAATAAGTAACCAGACTAATCTGCAACAATCGTGGCATTTCAAATATTACAGCTGTCCCACCCATTAGAAAACTTGATTTTTGAAGTATAGTGGTTATATTCTATGTCCCTTCTGTATTTTAACCAGATTGTAGAAGGGCTACAATGGACAGTCACAAACTGCTTCGAAATAGAATCCCAGATTTTTATCTGAGAAATCAAAAACTAATAAATTTAAATATTTTTGCATTTTAAATTTAATATTAAAGATTAGCTATTTAAATAAATTGCTGATAATAGCTGACAAAATTCTCAATTGTCCTGTTATATTATATCTTAGCTTCGTAGGGATTAAAATGCTTTTCCTTCATCTCTCCTCTTTCCTAATTTATTCATAAGAGCATTTCTTTGATTTGCATATAATGCTTTACTGCTAAGATGTACAAATAATTCATAAGATTTATGCAATTAAAAATTCAAATTTTATTAAAAAATTGATGAGGGCAACTTTCATGACACTGCATAATGAGTAAGTTACTTCTGACTCCTGATAAATTCAGAAAAATATAATCAGCAGTAACTCTAGTCTGATGGAGCCAAAATTGTTTTGCGTTAATAATATTTTGTAAGATAAAACGCCAGTAACGTTCAATAAGTTTATTTGTTTATTTCAGACTCATTTGTTTCGTTTATAGGTTTTCAAAGCAATACAAATTACTAGCAATGCAAATTAACTATTTATAACTAGCTAGCGCTTTTAATTTTTACCCCGATTTCATCTGAAAACTCCCACCATAGACTCGACTTTAATATATTCGATTATTTTACTAACTTGATATGCAGTATAAAAATGAAACATACTGACAAGATTTTACATTCTAGTTAATCTATAAACTTGTCTGGCGGCTCATAAATACGTAATTGAATACATATATTTCCACCTATTCTGTTCAAACCTCACCAATCATTAAACATCTTTAGAATCCCTATATTCATTTGACTTCCTAATTTTTTTTAAACAAAGCAAAATTTCTCGTACTTGTGCACCAATATTTCACAAAAGAGTAACTAACCAGACTGATCTGCAACAATCGTGGCATTTCAAATTTTGACAGCTTTCCCACCCATTGGAAAACTTGGTTTTTGAAGTATAGTGGTTATAATTTCGATATGTTAAGATATCGAAATTATAACCACTATACTTCAAAAACCAAGAAAGTGACCCAAAATCCAATTACATACGCTTGTAGGATTTTTAAAGAGCAATAAATTCATACTAATTGTTTCTAGTTATCACTTTTAGTTTTTAAGATATAAGCATTACCAACTTGAAATACTTCAAATTTTCAAACTTCTTCCACTTGACAAGATGATTACTCGAAAACTATAAAAGCTTTTTTAGATATACATATAAAATTAGAAACTAAATTTCCTCGTACATATTTTTATCACTTAATAATTCTATCGATCTTTTATACTTTCGAAGATATTTCGAGTGAAAGTATGAAACATGGAAAAAAACTCATTTTTATGTTTAAAAGTTTAAGCCCCCCCCCCTTCCCCTAGAAAAATAGAGTTCAATTCAATTATATACATTTGTAAGGCTTTCACTGAGCTACAAATTCATGCTTATTGTTCAAAGCTAGTTCTTTTAGTTTTTGAGATGTTACTAACTTGAAAAATGGAAAAATTTCATTCTTCTTCAATTTGGCAAGACGATTACTCGAGAACTATAAAAGCTTTTCTTAATAATAAATATAAATTTTGATACTAAATTTCCTAGTACGTATTTTTGTCGTTTACTATTTATATCTTAATTTTATAGTTTATAAAATGAAAACAAGAATAATAAAAACACTCGCTCGGACAGACACTTTTTTGTTTTCTAAAAAAAAGTTCTGAATATTAAAATTTTGAAATTATTATTATAAGCACCCAAAAGGTTTACATTTGTCGTAACGCTTCATTTCCCCTACACAGAAACCTCAAACATAGATGTTATTCACGAAAACTTACATATAATATGATTGTTTATTTAATATTTTTGAATGCCGTTTTCTTTTTATGATTTAAAAGAAGTTTGAAAATTTGCGGCCTTCCGAGTGTATATATATATAGTAAATATATTTATAAATTAGCTTCTAAATATGCTCTGCATTTAGAGGCATTTAATATGTGGAAATTCACTTTATTAAAATTTATTAAAAATACTATTTGTTGTATTAAATTGTCTAGATCTTTATATAATATTGATAATATTAAACATTCCATTAATGATTTACAAAGATCTTTTGTTATCACCTATGTTGATAAAGCCTCTAATAATTATGCTATTATCTGTAAAAAATTTTATATTCAATTTCTGTTAGATTATTTAAAAAATAAGTCTTTTTAAACATGTTTTACATTCCATCAATAGTATTAAATTGAAAATTATCAATATGTATAGTGATTTAAATATTAAATATAAATATCTTAAATTTCCTTATATAGTGCTTATTCCAAAATTTCATAAAAATCCTATTAAATTTAGAACAGTAACTAGTGGCCATAATACTTACTCTACTACTGCGAGTAAATTATTACTAAATTCTTTAAATCTAATAAATAATAGTTTATGCCAGACTAGCAATAATTACCTTATTCTAAATAATATTAAAGAATAAATTAACATCTCGTAGAAAAATAATAGGATTTCAAACTTTTGATTTTAAAAGATCTTTTTAATAATATTAAGATATCTGATCTATACAATGTAATTTTAGCTCTATATAATGCTTATGTTACTAATCTTTCAAATCAAATTAATTTTATAAATTTTCCTAAACTTCTTCACTTTGTTATTTTCAATAATTATATTTTTCAAGGAAATAAATTATACTTACAAGTCTTAGGAGTTCCACAGGGTGGCTGCAGTAGCAGTATGTTAGCTAATTTATACCTTTATCATTATGAAAAGTCTTTTACTTCAATAGATTATACTTTTTACAGATATGTTGATGATCTGATTTGCTTAGTACATACAGAAAATTATCTCATAGATATAGATTTCTATCCAGACAATTTGGAATTAATTCCTAATGAAGCTACTATTAGTAATAATGTTAATTTTTTGGATTTAAATCTTTTTATTGATCCTTCTAATAGAATTGTTACAAATTTATATCATAAAAAAGACTTATAATTTTAATATTAATAAAATCTTACCATTTAATTTCTGTAACTCGATTCAATTGTTTAGAAATATTATACTCAATCAGCTTTTTAGAATTTATAGATTATCTGAAAAAAAATTTCATGCTATACATATAAATAATCTCAAAATTACTAGCAATTTATATAAATATCCCTCTTATTTAGTAAATGGTATTGTTAAAAAATTTAGACTAGCTGGATTTTTATAATTCTTTTCATAGTATCTTATAATTCTATTCATAGTACAGTACAGGATCTATTATCCGGAATGCTTGGGACTTCAGGCATTCTGTATAAGGGGGTTTTCCGTAATTCGGAACACTTTTTCTAAAACTTACTGGAATGGTCTCAAATGTTGTTATAGAAAATTATAATTCATTTTAAAATACATAAATGTATTAAATAAAGCTTTTTTACAATCTATATGAAAAATATACTTGGTTAACTAAAATTCAAATTACATGTATTAGTGTTTAAGAAAATTTTTGAAAGAAAAAAAAATGTCTGAAAAAAGTTGATTTTTCAGATTTTAAATCCCTGTATCCTAGGAAAGCAATATGTTGTAAATCGGAAACACTTGTTTAACACCTGTGTCACCCCTTCGGCACATAGCAGACCACCGTGAAAAAAATTAAAACAAGCTGTTTACAGCTGTTACCATGATTACAGTTTATTCATAATCAGTGCATACAGTTAACAAAACGGTTAACTGGAAATGCCAAAAGTTCATTTTTATGTTAAGAATTTCAAAAATATGTGAAAATGAAATCCATAAATTGAAAATTACAAACTTACTAGTACACGAGAAAAAAAAATTAAAAATCTCTGCAAATTTCTTTACATTCCGTAGATTTTTCCAAAAGCCCCAGTCACTTTGCAATGAAAAACATTATGACGTCACTACCACTACAAAGTCATCGAGGCATCAAACAAACGCACACCCAATCTAAAAAAGAAAATATGTTGTTTTTTTCTAAAAATATAAGTTTTTTATACCGTTTCACAAACAAACTGTTTTGTCATTCGTCGAAAGTATGTTTTTCTGACATGCAACAAATATATCCACCATGGAGGTAGAGTTCAGCCAGACCTTTGTTTATGTCAGGATCACAAACAGTTGAAGTGGGAAAAATGTAAATTTCAACGCATTATTTTATAATATTAATATTGCTAATTAAGGCAAAAAATCATTTGGTGGGATTTTAAAAAAAAAAACCACTATTTGGCACAATTTTTGGCAAATAATTGAGTGTTGGTGCAGAATTTGGCATTATTTTGCCTCATTCCGGTTTGGGGAGAGTCCGGATATTGGAACGCTGGATAAGAGGTCGCGTACTGTATCTTATATTAGCCAGACATCTCCATTCTCTTGTATTATTTATACTTTTATTTTTACATCCTCTTCAACATCAGCATTACTTAGCCCCACCTTTTAGTAGCTCTTTTTGTATATTATTACTTTTTCCTACCTTTTCGCTTTACTGTTTTTCAATTCTTACGAATGGCAACAGTTGATCATTTTTTTTTTCTTTGCGAATGGCAACACTGGTCTCTTCATTTAGAGTTCCCGGTTTCGACTCGTTTGTACATATGCTGTGCATTTTCCAGGTATTCATGTTTTCTTTTTTTATTCCTTCTTTATGTATGTCGTCCAAATAGAAATAGTTTATAGATATAATGTATCTATTTCTTCAGAAACATACATATCTTGTGTTTGCTTCGTCAAAATACTTGGACTTGAAAACGAATTTTACGAAGTGAACATTTTCATTTTTTTAGGCTTAGCCCTTTTTCCACATGTATAGCGATATAGCTTGATTTTTTAAGTTTTTCTTTTTTCATTTCCATACCATTGAATTTTGTTGATTTTCTATACCTTGATAACTCGTATTTTGTATTTTTTTCCATTTGATTGATGATTTGCTGTTTTATATTTTATTCTGTGGGTGTTTTAGAAAGTTAGGTTTATCGTGTTGTAGCTTCTTACTTTTCGTTCATTGGATTTTCAAACTACTATTATTATATGTATATATATATATATATATATATATATCATATAATAGCCAGTAAACAAATTCAAAAAGAATTCCTATGCATATCCACTGAAATCAAAGGCACTACTCAGGAAAAGGCGCCAAGCCGCTCTATACTCCGAAGCAGAATGTAATCCAAGAAAAAGAAGATTTAAAGGAACTTGGGATAACCAAATGCTTTGCATTTAATGGTTGGGGAGGATTGCGACTCCCCCTCCCGTTTAAAGCTGCTTTTCCAGCCTAGGCAAACGCTCACGGTACCAATGCAAAGCAAAGGTTGGTCCCCAATGCGTGCTAATACGAAGGCACCCGGACACGGAAGAACAAGACAACCAAACAGAAGGAAACTGGACCAAAAGTGATTCCTGCCCAACTCACTATCATATATATGTTCGATTTACGCATGCGTGCTTTCTTAGCAGGTACGCATAAACTTTATTTACTTGCAAATTGAAGAAGTAAACTGTCAAAATCTACATGATCCTTGAAAATCGATCTATAGCAATCCTTTAAGAAATAAATAGGATAATGTTTATATAAAGCCTCTGTTATGATTTTAATATTGCTATTATTGCAATCTTTTTTAAACGTGTTGTAAATTTGATTTCTCTTGAAGTGTCCGAGTATGATATTTCTGAAAGTATTTTTGGTAAGATTAGTTTTCCAATCGATGATATGATTTATCTTAATACTATATAATTCTCTTTTGTCATATAACTTTGTATAATGACCATATAATCCATGTTTTTTTATTGAGATGTCCAGAAAATTTACCGCTTCATTTTCTTCTTTACAATTTTCTATTAATTCCAATTCCGGTGGGTAAAATGTGAAATCAAAATTGGTGGTAGTTTCATAACTCCCCAATAGCACGTCGTCAACATACCGGAAATATGGTATTTCTGACAAAATATGGGTTCCTTTTTCATATGTTGAGAGGTAAATATCGGCCAAGATTGATGAGCAGGCTCCTCCCATTGAGATTCTCTTTATTTGTCGGTAATAATTTTTTCCGTTATATAGAATATTTTCTTTTAATACCAGTTCAATAAGATCAAGGTATCTACGATAAGTAATAAAATCCTTCAAATCAAATTCTTCATGTAGTTTTTCCAAGATTGAATATAAATTAGATAAATCAATGTTGTTAAATAGGTCGCGGAAATCAAAGCTTTTAAAACATATATTTTTATTACAATGTTTTAATCGATCGATAACTTCTACTCCATTTTTGATCATAACATGATTCTGTTTTTTGATGTTTTCCATCACAAACTTGAGGATGTTCAATAGTCGTTTATTAGCAATTGTCAGATATGATCCACAGCCAACGGTAACTGTACGGAATTTCACAGGCTCTTTATGCATCTTTGGAATGAGGATTAGATATGGAAATTTAACAGTTTTTATTTCATTACCGATTCGTTTGTACATAGCTTTAATCCTATTGGATAGAACGTTCCCATTATTATGTAAAGGGATGTACATAGTACTGTCTAGATAGCAGTGAAGAAGTGTATCTATGTAAAACTTTTTGCATGTAAATGCAAAATGTGATACCATCTTGTCAGTATAAGTTATAGCAAAATTTTTCTTTTATAGTTTGTATAGCTGCAGGTATTGAAAGATTCCTAATTCTGTTATTTTGTCTGATGTAAAAAAACTGAAATTCTTTTGAAAAATTATATTTCCATTCATGAAAGGCTTGAATAGGTAAACTGTGTTTTACAGCTATTTTATAAATGAATTCTTCTAGATCTTGATTGAAATTTTCGATTACTTGGTTATATTCTTGTGATCTGTATTTAGTTCCGAGTTTGAAAATATTCTTTAGAGTTTTATCTGCGATAATATCCAGATCACCTGTAATGATGTGATTGTGATAAGGATCTTTATGTTTGCTATCAGTGCATTTGCATTCTGTAGTTTTAGTATCCAATACTTTACATATATTGTTGTAGTTGAAGAATCTTCTACCGTTTGTGCGTACAAAGCGGTAAGTCATTTTTACTTTAAGATCCTGAACAGGTAAGAAATTTTTGATACTGTAGAGTATCGATTTAAAGGGGATTCCATCAAATTTCTTATTTCGGAATGTGGTTATAAAGTATTCCATACTTTGCTTGTTCCGTATTCTGGGTTTTAATCTAATTTGAAATTTTCCGGCCCTTAATTTAATTAAGTCAAGCATAATGGCAATATTTTTATGTGTTTCTTCAATCCGGAAGTCAATAGGTTCTTCCAACGTATATTGCTGTATGTAAGCCCATATACGAGGTAAATATTTGATTTTTATACTGTAAATGACATCCTTAATCCAATTATACTTGATTCCGTCTTTGGATTTAAATGATTCTATAAATTTGGAGATTTTTTCTTCTGTTTCATTATAGCTATAATGGTGCCTTCCTCTTCCTCTATGCCATCGCTGTGACTTCCTCTGTATCAATGAACTTGCTAATGGATAATTGTCAATATTTCTACAATAATCTAAATTGTAGCTTTCTTTAAAATTGATGGAATTTAATCCATAAGGGAATGTCGTTGAGTACTGTTTAATATGTGTGGCCTCCCACCACAATCTTTCCTTCAATTGAGGTACTATATCTAGAATGGTGATGATGGTTCTAGTAAAATCATGTTGTCTGAAATGCCTAATCTCCAAACTGCTTAAATGTCGATCGAGTTGCCTTTTCTTACAGACTTGACTCCTGTGTAAGTTGATTCTTATATTAAGTGGATTCTGAGTCTGTCCAATATATTTAGTATGACATGTAAGACAGGTGATACAGTATATTGTGTTGTAAGATTTACAAAATATTCTGTTCGGATTAGCATGTTTTTTAATTTGAAGCGGGTTGGCCACAGGACACAGTTTGCATCTTTTTGATAGGCATTTTTGAAATCCACAATATCTTATATGACTGTGATGCATAAAATCATTATTAAAAAATTGTGATTCTGTTTGAATCGTGTCATTATACATAACTTCACTATTACGGACATTTTTTATTGTCGCTTGTTTTTCCTGGACTGTATAAAGAGGTTGGAAATAGCTTTTAATAGACTTCATCAATAAAGAGAGTAAAGGGTAATTGGTTATCGATGCCACAAATACCCTTATTTATTGTGCCACCGAGCATATATTCAGTGAAGAATATTTTTGCCAGACACTTTATATAGTAAGATGTATTCATTCATGTTTAGTTTCAACATTTTATGACTCATATTGAGGAGTATAAAAGTAATTCGCTAGCAGTCTCATAAATATGAGGTTTCATTTCTTTAAGACTTGCAAGTAGAACAGGAAATGCTCATCAAGGTAGCAATAATATACTCTTTCAATACAATACGTCCACATATGATCTGTAACATTACGTGTAACTATACAGTCCATTAATGGAATAAGTGACATTTTCAAAGATTTTAAACTTTTTTTTGGAGTGATTTTTTATCTGATTTACAAGAAATGCGTTAAAAGGTCAAGTTAAATAACGAGTCCTGTTAGTTCCAATACATAAAAACATTAAAACTTTAAAACATATATAATTAATCCAATTTACTAGAATTGCATCATAAGGGCAGGTAAATTAACGAGGCCTGTTAATTCTAAAACTTTAAAACACTAAAACCTAAACGACATTAATACTCTAAAACCTAAACGACATTAAAACACTAAAACCTATACGACATTAAAACACTAAAACCTAAACGTTATAATGCATAAAATACCATATCATACACTACGTAAATACGTCGATACAAACAAACACACTATATGATGCAATATACAAAAATACGTCTAAGGGCGATAACAGTATAGCATAAAAGTCTGACCCTTATTCCATGTATCCACTCTCCCGGCCATATCCCATGCGTCCGCAACCATACTCCTCAATATCCACAACACACGGAAGACCAAAGCTTCGCCCGCTCGGTCCGAGATGTACCCCGTAAATACGATGAAGGATAACTACCAAATCCGCGCACTGCAGCAGGACTAATAACATCCGTAATATCATATAATAGCCAGTAAACAAATTCAAAAAGAATTCCTATGCATATCCACTAAAATCAAAGGCACTACTCAGGAAAAGGCGCCAAGCCGCTCTATACTCCGAAGCAGAATGTAATCCAAGAAAAAGAAGATTTAAAGGAACTTGGGATAACCAAATGCTTTGCATTTAATGGTTGGGGAGGATTGCGACTCCCCCCTCCCGTTTAAAGCTGCTTTTCCAGCCTAGGCAAACGCTCACGGTACCAATGCAAAGCAAAGGTTGGTCCCCAATGCGTGCTAATACGAAGGCACCCGGACACGGAAGAACAAGACAACCAAACAGAAGGAAACTGGACCAAAAGTGATTCCTGCCCAACTCGCTATCATATATATGTTCGATTTACACATGCGTGCTTTCTTAGCAGGTACGCATAAACTTTATTTACTTGCAAATTGAAGAAGTAAACTGTCAAAATCTACATGATCCTTGAAAATCGATCCATAGCAATCCTTTAAGAAATAAAAAATAGAAACATTTTGCTATAACTTATACTGACAAGATGGTATCACATTTTGCATTTACATGCAAAAAGTTTTACATAGATACACTTCTTCACTGCTATCTAGACAGTACTATGTACACCCCTTTACATAATAATGGGAACGTTCTATCCAATAGGATTAAAGCTATGTACAAACGAATCGGTAATGAAATAAAAACTGTTAAATTTCCATATCTAATCCTCATTCCAAAGATGCATAAAGAGCCTGTGAAATTCCGTACAGTTACCGTTGGCTGTGGATCATATCTGACAATTGCTAATAAACGACTATTGAACATCCTCAAGTTTGTGATGGAAAACATCAAAAAACAGAATCATGTTATGATCAAAAATGGAGTAGAAGTTATCGATCGATTAGAACATTGTAATAAAAATATGTGTTTTAAAAGCTTTGATTTCCGCGACCTATTTAACAACATTGATTTATCTAATTTATATTCAATCTTGGAAAAACTACATGAAGAATTTGATTTGAAGGATTTTATTACTTATCGTAGATACCTTGATCTTATTGAACTGGTATTAAAAGAAAATATTCTATATAACGGAAAAAATTATTACCGACAAATAAAGGGAATCCCAAGGTGAGGAGCCTGCTCATCAATCTTGGCCGATATTTACCTCTCAACATATGAAAAAGGAACCCATATTTTGTCAGAAATACCATATTTCCGGTATGTTGACGACGTGCTATTGGGGAGTTATGAAACTACCACCAATTTCGATTTCACATTTTACCCACCGGAATTGGAATTAATAGAAAATTGTAAAGAAGAAAATGAAGCGGTAAATTTTCTGGACATCTCAATAAAAAAACATGGATTATATGGTCATTATACAAAGTTATATGACAAAAGAGAATTATATAGTATTAAGATAAATCATATCATCGATTGGAAAACTAATCTTACCAAAAATACTTTCAGAAATATCATACTCGGACACTTCAAGAGAAATCAAATTTACAACACGTTTAAAAAAGATTGCAATAATAGCAATATTAAAATCATAACAGAGGCTTTATATAAACATTATCCTATTTATTTCTTAAAGGATTGCTATAGATCGATTTTCAAGGATCATGTAGATTTTGATAGTTTACTTCTTCAATTTGCAAGTAAATAAAGTTTATGCGTACCTGCTAAGAAAGCACGCATGCGTAAATCGAACATATATATAATAGCGAGTTGGGCAGGAATCACTTTTGGTCCAGTTTCCTTCTGTTTGGTTGTCTTGTTCTTCCGTGTCCGGGTGCCTTCGTATTAGCACGCATTGGGGACCAACCTTTGCTTTGCATTGGTACCGTGAGCGTTTACCTAGGCTGGAAAAACAGCTTTAAATGGGAGGGGGAGTCGCAATCCTCCCCAACCATTAAATGCAAAGCATTTGGTTATCCCAAGTTCCTTCAAATCTTCTTTTTCTTGGATTATATATATATATATATATATTAATTATATATATACAGTACGCAACCTCTTATCCGGCATACCAATATCCAGACTCTCCCAAAACCGGAATGCGGCAAAATAATGCCAAATTCTGTGCCAACACTCAATTATTTGCCAAAAATTGCGCCAAATAGCGGTTTTTTATTTAAAATCCTGCCAAATGATTTTTTGCCTTAATTAGCAATGTTAATATTATTACAATTATAATATGTTGAAATCTACATTTTTCTCACTTCAACTGTTTGCGATCCTGACATAAACAAAGGTCTGGCTGAATCCACAACTTACCACACCGGAAATGTTGCTAAAAATATTTACTGAAGAAGAGGGAAAACTACAAGTATCATGGAGGTAAAAATGAACTGTACCTCCATGGTGGATATATTTGTTCCATGTCAGATAAACATACTTTCGACGAATGACAAAACAGTTTGTTTGTAGAACGATATAAAAAACTTATATTTTTAGAAAAAGAAACATATTTTCTTTTTTAGAATGAGTGCACGTTCGTTTGATGCCTCGATGACTTCGTAGTGGTAAAGTAATGTCATAACGTTTTTCACTTCAAAGTGACTGGGGCTTTTGGAAAAGGCTACAGAATCAAAAGAAATTTGCAGAGATTTTTAATTTTTTTTCTCATGTACTAGTAAGTTTATAATTTTCAATTTATGGATTTCATTTTCACCTATTTTTGAAATTCTTAACATAAAAATTAACTTTTGGCATTTCCAGTTAACCGTTTTGTTAACTGTACGCTGTTTAGAAAACAGTTTTACTGTTTTAGAAAAAGTGTTCCGAATTATGGAAAACCCCCTTATCCAGAATGCCTGAAGTCCCAAGCATTCCGGATAATAGATCCTGTACTGTATATATATATATATATATATAATATATATATATATATATATATATACATTATAAAACTTGAAAAATTTATTTTCAATTTTAGTGAACAGATTAAAAAGCTAAAAGCAAAAAATAATTTATAATACATCTTGTAAAGCGCTATGCTGCAATATTTACATGTGTATTCCTATATAAATTCCCAAAAAGGACAAGTAGCAATGTACTCGTACAGATTCTAGATGTGTGACAGAAGTACCGGCCGGGGGGAGTTGCGACCCCCAGCACTCCGGTTAAAGCTTTTTCCGCCATGGCAAACGCTCCCGGTAACCGATACTCCCTACACGATTTCCTTCATGACCTTTTATAAATCCGCAAAAATACATACATATACAATTTCAATAACATGTAAAATCTAAAAGTTTACTTTTCTACGCTAAAACTATCCATGAAGCATTCTGTAAAAATATAACAAATAATTTAAAATACAAAATTCTTAAGACTAAAGAAATCCCAGTCTGAGAGGATATTTTTTTAAAAAATGGATATAAGACCCATAAACCGCATTATTTCCATATAAAAACCTGTGTGTAAAATTACCTCACAATTAGTCATTTAATCCTTTTAAACCCTTTCTATTCAAAACTAATGTTTGAAATACTAGTCAGAGTGTCTGTATTTTTAAATATGGACTCAAGACCTATTGGCAACTCCATCGCCATATATATACTAATGTTTGAAATCATTTCACTTATGGTTAATTATTACTTTAAAAACTATATATTCAAGACTATTGAAATCCATGTTATTATTATTAAAATCCTTTCTGGATACCAAAACCTATTGGCTTCTTTATCACCATAAAAATCCTAATGTTTGAATTTACTTCACTTGTGATAGTTTAATGCTCATAAATCGATATATTCAATTCCAAAGACATTCCAGTCAGAGAGTTATTTTTAAATATTGGATACAAGACATTTAAACAATATTATCACCTTATAAATATATATACATATATATAGACACATAAATACGCCATAGTCCAAACTCTACGCAATACACCTTCCCATGGAACAACACATAACTTTTTGATTTTATACCACTTTCACATATGACTAAAGTAATTATTAAAAGTTCGTCCGATATTTCAGAAAACCCTTATAATCACGAACTTACAATCTGGATAACGCTTATAATGTTTCCACATAAAAATAGCCCTAGCTATAAAATTCCGGTGTATAGCCATATTGAGCTATCTGATTTATGATCCTCAATTTGGCATAAAAACACGTCACCCTCTGCGTATTACAATTCCCGCCATTAGGCTATATCCGAAAAGTCGTATGTTGTTATCATTCCAAAATATCTCTTCCTGGTTACGGCTGCAGTTAAACCATTATAATTGGAAACCAATCTTATCAGAAAAGCGGGAGGATAACCCTCCTTGATAGCCTCCTCCAGAAAACGGCAATCACACTTGTATCTATCGTTGTTAGTAAAATTCAACAACTTATGTCGTTTCATTTGATTTACTATCAGATTTCTGAATATGTTACGGTGTAGACTAGTTGTCCATGACGTCAAATATTTGATATCAAAATTAAAGGTGTTACGTTTATCGTAAATACGATAACATTGTATAGTGGCAGGCTTCATTATAGTGAGATCTAAAAAATCCAGACTTTCATCCTCATTGCATGGTGTTTCTATTAAAGTTAAACATGGAGGATAAAAGTCAAACTTCATTGTATAACCACTATCCTCGAATCCGCATAGGATATCATCCACGTAACGTAGGAATAACATCTCATTTAAAAGATGTGTTCCCCTTTCATATCTATCTAGGTAAATATCTGCCATAATTGACGAACAGTTACCCCCCATTGGGATACCCTTAATTTGTTTATAAAAGTTTTCTCCATTGTATAAAACTGTCTCGAATAAAACCAACTCCACCAAAGCCTTGTACTTTCCAATTGCTATATATAGCTGCAAATCACATCTATGGTATGATTCTATTAGGATGCTATATAGATCCTTAATGTCTATATTATTGAAAAGGTCAGCAAAGTCATAACTCCTGTATATACCGATGTTTGGCAATTCTTTCAGTTTCTTAACTACTTCGAGGCTGTTTTTTATAAAATAGCTACCCTGGTCATATAGTTTCCGTAATACCAATTTTAAATGTTCCAATAATAATTTATTGGCCCTTGTTAAATAAGTTTTAAAACCGATGGTTACTGGTCGGAATTTAACTGGATTTTTATGTAGCTTAGGTATTAACGTTAAATAGGGATATCTAATTTTTCCCACACATATGCCAGATTTTTTGTACAAAGCTTTTATCCGGTTACTGATTTCCAACTGAGTTTGATTCAACAACGAGTACATACTATGATCTTCGTATGCTTGTCTTAATAAACTAACATAGTACCATTTACAAGTCATTGCAAAATTCGACGTTACCTTGTCTACGTACGTAATTACATACATACTTTGTATTTCATCCAGCTCTTTTTTATTATATTTAAGCTCACTTCCTATTGTATTACACCGTACGTTCCTGCGATACCATGAAATGCACTCATTTATCACTAAGACCTTCCATTCTTCAAATGTCTCAGTTGGCAAACTGAATTTTACTGCCGCTTTTTGAATATAATGTGTAATATCAATTTCCATTGCTCGTTTAATGGAAACGTCACTCTTAAATCGGTATTTAGTACCCAATTCAAAGTATTTTTTATTATTCGATTTTATTATACCCAGATCTCCTGTTACAATATGTCCATGATGTACGTCTCTGTATATCGATGTATTACATTTGCAACTTACACAACTCTCTGTATGTAAATTACTACCAATAAAATTATAATTAAAAAACCTTCTCCCCAAAGGTTTATCATATTTGAAAGCCACTTTTAACCTCAGGTCCCTAACTGGTAAAGTATGAGCCATTAGTCTTAAAATTCTATTAAAAGGAATAAGATCGTATCTTTTATTAATATATTTCAATATAAGATATTCGTCAATATGTTTTTTTATTTTAATATCCTCTAAAACTATTCCATGTATCCTGGCTCTAAATTTGATGTAATCCAACATTATACACAAGGATCTGGACCGATCGCTTTCAGTACATTCTACATATATTTTTCTGTAATGACACCAAACTCTGTTAACAAACTTCAATCTAATTCCGTAAGCCATATTCTTCAGCCATGTCTCGGGAATATCTTTTCCAACATCTATATCTCGCAAAACCCTATCAATTTTATCCACTGTTCTTTTTAAGCACACTTTTCCCCTACATCCTCCTCGTTGTTTACGACTGGACCTTTCCAAGTCCCGCTTCACCATACTGTCCGTCCTTACGCTTGAATAATATTCCTTGTTATAATTATTACCGTACATAACAGTATTGAGACCATACGGATAAACCGATCTATGTTGTGCTATATGTGTATTTTCCCACCATAATCTTAAATTTGTATCCACCACAATATCCAAAATAGTAACCTTCATTGCTTCGACTCCGTGATTAGCAAAGTGTCTTATTTCCAAAGACACCTCACTTTCCGAATTTTTAATACATTTATATATCATGCTACGGTGCAGATTTATTCTGATATTAAGGCAGTTCTTAGTTTGCCCTATATACTCTTTTCCACATATATCGCATGTGATAGAGTACACGCAATTATATGTTTTACAGAAACTCTTATATTTTCCAACATTGGAAATCTGTATCTTGTTTGCTTTAGGACACAACATACATTTTGTTGAACTACATTTACTGTATTTAAATTTTCCAAAGTTTTTATAATAAGTGCGATACGTAGAGCCCGGACATTCCATATTAGAATCAAACTGTATAACATTAGAAACAGGCACACTCAAAGCAACCACGTTATTTTTAGGTACGGCAACTCCTGTATGAATAACGTTAAAGTAGTAGGTACTATGTTAGTTTATTAAGACAAGCATACGAAGATCATAGTATGTACTCGTTGTTGAATCAAACTCAGTTGGAAATCAGTAACCGGATAAAAGCTTTGTACAAAAAATCTGGCATATGTGTGGGAAAAATTAGATATCCCTATTTAACGTTAATACCTAAGCTACATAAAAATCCAGTTAAATTCCGACCAGTAACCATCGGTTTTAAAACTTATTTAACAAGGGCCAATAAATTATTATTGGAACATTTAAAATTGGTATTACGGAAACTATATGACCAGGGTAGCTATTTTATAAAAAACAGCCTCGAAGTAGTTAAGAAACTGAAAGAATTGCCAAACATCGGTATATACAGGAGTTATGACTTTGCTGACCTTTTCAATAATATAGACATTAAGGATCTATATAGCATCCTAATAGAATCATACCATAGATGTGATTTGCAGCTATATATAGCAATTGGAAAGTACAAGGCTTTGGTGGAGTTGGTTTTATTCGAGACAGTTTTATACAATGGAGAAAACTTTTATAAACAAATTAAGGGTATCCCAATGGGGGGTAACTGTTCGTCAATTATGGCAGATATTTACCTAGATAGATATGAAAGGGGAACACATCTTTTAAATGAGATGTTATTCCTACGTTACGTGGATGATATCCTATGCGGATTCGAGGATAGTGGTTATACAATGAAGTTTGACTTTTATCCTCCATGTTTAACTTTAATAGAAACACCATGCAATGAGGATGAAAGTCTGGATTTTTTAGATCTCACTATAATGAAGCCTGCCACTATACAATGTTATCGTATTTACGATAAACGTAACACCTTTAATTTTGATATCAAATATTTGACGTCATGGACAACTAGTCTACACCGTAACATATTCAGAAATCTGATAGTAAATCAAATGAAACGACATAAGTTGTTGAATTTTACTAACAACGATAGATACAAGTGTGATTGCCGTTTTCTGGAGGAGGCTATCAAGGAGGGTTATCCTCCCGCTTTTCTGATAAGATTGGTTTCCAATTATAATGGTTTAACTGCAGCCGTAACCAGGAAGAGATATTTTGGAATGATAACAACATACGACTTTTCGGATATAGCCTAATGGCGGGAATTGTAATACGCAGAGGGTGACGTGTTTTTATGCCAAATTGAGGATCATAAATCAGATAGCTCAATATGGCTATACACCGGAATTTTATAGCTAGGGCTATTTTTATGTGGAAACATTATAAGCGTTATCCAGATTGTAAGTTCGTGATTATAAGGGTTTTCTGAAATATCGGACGAACTTTTAATAATTACTTTAGTCATATGTGAAAGTGGTATAAAATCAAAAAGTTATGTGTTGTTCCATGGGAAGGTGTATTGCGTAGAGTTTGGACTATGGCGTATTTATGTGTCTATATATATGTATATATATTTATAAGGTGATAATATTGTTTAAATGTCTTGTATCCAATATTTAAAAATAACTCTCTGACTGGAATGTCTTTGGAATTGAATATATCGATTTATGAGCATTAAACTATCACAAGTGAAGTAAATTCAAACATTAGGATTTTTATGGTGATAAAGAAGCCAATAGGTTTTGGTATCCAGAAAGGATTTTAATAATAATAACATGGATTTCAATAGTCTTGAATATATAGTTTTTAAAGTAATAATTAACCATAAGTGAAATGATTTCAAACATTAGTATATATATGGCGATGGAGTTGCCAATAGGTCTTGAGTCCATATTTAAAAATACAGACACTCTGACTAGTATTTCAAACATTAGTTTTGAATAGAAAGGGTTTAAAAGGATTAAATGACTAATTGTGAGGTAATTTTACACACAGGTTTTTATATGGAAATAATGCGGTTTATGGGTCTTATATCCATTTTTTAAAAAAATATCCTCTCAGACTGGGATTTCTTTAGTCTTAAGAATTTTGTATTTTAAATTATTTGTTATATTTTTACAGAATGCTTCATGGATAGTTTTAGCGTAGAAAAGTAAACTTTTAGATTTTACATGTTATTGAAATTGTATATGTATGTATTTTTGCGGATTTATAAAAGGTCATGAAGGAAATCGTGTAGGGAGTATCGGTTACCGGGAGCGTTTGCCATGGCGGAAAAAGCTTTAACCGGAGTGCTGGGGGTCGCAACTCCCCCCGGCCGGTACTTCTGTCACACATCTAGAATCTGTACGAGTACATTGCTACTTGTCCTTTTTGGGAATTTATATATATATATATATATATATATGAAGAGCGGCCCCAAACTGTGTTGCTCACATACGAAAATATCCCTGAGCCGGCCCTGAATGGAGAAACACAGTCCAATCAAAATTTTTGAATTTTGCCAATTCCATTCATTTGTACTGTAAAAATGTTATTTGTACTGCTTCTAGTACATAATTATTCCCATTAAAATGTGGAGGATATCATTTTGCCCCCCCCCCCCCCCCCCCTACACACACATCTCCGAATTTCCAAATTCTGCAGCTGAAGATATCTATTTTGCATTCATCTATTGAAAACTGTTAAATTCAATAGAATTATTAATTTGTCAATAAATGACCCCTACGGCCAAACAGAATTTTTTTTGGAATGTTGCAAAAAGAAATGCAAAACCAGCATTGGAAAAGTGTATTGCAAATCTACTGATTTCTCTGGGGAAACAGAGATAACAAAGAATATAGCTTTTTGCATGCCGTCAAATGCATTAAGTCAGAAGAGTGCCTTTGATATACGGAGATAAATTGAAGATTTATCATTGAAAGCAATAGCAAAAACTAATGAACTGAAAAGCACTCTTTAAAACTAATGGCGTTCAGTTGGAACCAATGTATGGCTTGAACAAGAATGCCCCTATAATGCAGCGTGCTGATGTCTAAAAATTTTTCTTGCAGAGCGGTAGTTTGTCAGTGGATGTTAGCAGGTGAAGTTGAGTAAGTGTTCATCAATAAACAGTCAGTTTATTTAAACAAAATCACTTTAATAATGTGATTCCATCACTTCGACAAGGTTACATCAGACATTGTAACATCGTAGTAAAGCAAAAATACTATGTGCAATAATGAGCTCGTAAGCTCACAGCAAAAGGTTTCAGTTGAAAGTCTATGACTAGACACACACTCAGTATCTTATAATGTTGACTTAACACAGGTAAGTAAAGAAAATCATCTTACCACAGATGTGCCGTGTACTTTCACAAAGCCACCATCTTCTGGTCACACTTTATGGTGAGTTTTCTTTCATGTCACACAGAGTCCACAACTCAGAATAAATTAACATGGCCTCTTTAAAACAAAAAGAGCCAACACTTGAAAAATATACCGCATATTCCGAACTAGACTATTGGAAAAGACTCGCACGTTCATTACGCAACATAGCTGGCAACTAACATTATCACAACATACTCAAACCGAATATCTGCATATATTATATCACATACTATCATAGTATAGTATAGTAGAGATATATACTCTAAGCATAGATATCATATAGAGATCTAGTAAGGTCTGAGAATAATATTATCACAACATACTCAAACCGAATATCTGTATATATTATATCACATACTATCATAGTATAGTATAGTAGAGATATATACTCTAAGTATAGATATCATATAGAGATCTAGTAAGGTCTGAGAATGCGTCTACCATATATACATAGCGATAGGTACGCTTCGGAACACAACCGTTGACGGCAGCGCCCTCACTATGTGCAAAACAGGATGTGCACGTGGTGAGAAGGTGATTTGCATGATCAGCCCATTCTGTTCCCATCACGAGTCGTTCACAAGAACGGAAAAACCAATCTAAAAATGAAAACATGTTCATGTGAAACGAGAATCGCGGTGAAAACAGAACTAAGTTTCCAACAATCTGCCTCCTCATGGAAAATGTTGGAAACTTGGTTTTGTTTACATCGCGATTCTCGTTTCCCGTGAATCCCATCATTATCTTTAATGGTTTTTCCGTTCACGTGAACGATTCGCGATGTGGACAAAACTAGGCTTATCATGCAAATCACCTTTCTCGCCATGCACGCATCCTGTTTTACATATCCAGAGGGCATTGCAGGCAACAGTTGTGTTCCGGAGCGCACCCATCTTAGCATATATATACTGGACACGTTTTTGGTTTCTTCAGGTGAAGAAGGAGATGAAGAGTAGAGAGGATTTCTCTCTGATGATCTGTTCTGACCGACGGACTTTGACCGTCAGTCCTTGTGAGGGTTGTTACCTGTTGAAATTTAGAGTCTGTTTTGACTAGTTAGTTCGAAAGTTTCGATAAGTGTATCGTGAGCGCAGAAGTTTGATCCTGGCAATTGTGGATCTTGTGCTTTGATGGTTTTCTGTTTGAGAAACCATGTTTTTCGCATTGAGGACTCTGAGGAACACGAATAGGAAAAGTTTAAAGTATTTGCCGTAGCCTGTGACCAGCTAATGGGGGTCATCTAAAGTGCACGAAGTTTTGCGTAAGTTAAAACTACTTCTTTTACTTACCTGTGTATTTTCAAAACTTAGCTACCAAAAATGTGTCTAGTGAGGAACTATACTGAAACATATTTTTCCTTGAGCTTAAGAGCTCAACATGTATATAGTCTTTGACTTTGTGAATAAGTTACAGTAGTTTGATGTAACTAAAGTAACAATGGATTCACATCACAATAAAGTGTTTGTCTTTAAATTTGAATTGCCTTTTTTCACAAACATTTTACACCTCTGCAGCTCTGCCATAAACCTTCGGGTTGGTCGTGTGGTCTGGGCCTTCTACACCTCTGCAGTTAATGTTTGTATTTTTACAACTGCCTTTAACATTGTGCTGCAGCTACCCTGCTCTATGTCTTCATGATAAGAAGTTAAAATTTTTTCATGGCCAGTCAACTATGGTATTGGGCCTATATTGGTCATGAGTATACCAATGAAGACGATATATATCTAAATATCCAATTTAGATGTAAGATAAGATTTAATCCGCCAGCACAAAACCCCAAATCTCAGCACACGTGCTATCATTCATTAAATTTATTCTAAAGATCTGAACAGCTTAAATGTCTTCTTCAGTATCCTGCTAAACCATAAAGTATATAGACCACTTTAAAGTTAAACAAATATTTCTATCATTGAAGAAATTTGAGAAACTATTATAGAAACACTGAGTTCCAAAATTTAAAAATTTAGTATAAGTATCAAGATTTAAGTTTAAAAAAAATTTAAGTATAACTGTTAAATTCAACATTTAAGATTAAAAAAATTAGTATAAACATCAAATTCAAGTTTTCAGAAATTTAAGTATAACTATTAAATTCAACATTTAAGATTAAATAATTTTAGTATAAACATTAAATTTAAGTTTTCAGAGATTTTATGTATAACTATTAAATTCAACATTTAAGATTAAAAAATTTGATGTATAACTATCAAATTCAACATTTAAAATTAAAAAATTTAATATAAACATTCAATTTGAGTTATAAAAAGTTTTACTTGTCATTATCTCAGCCCAAGACTAGTATACATTATTAATACTAATAACAATGGCACAGATGATGAAAGCAATACAGAAAGAAAATATTTCAAGTGGTTTTTATCAATGATGTATAACCAAGTGTATAACAACAAGGATTAAACTCGCATATTATACACATAAGCAAGCATAATTGTCTTATGCGGGAATTCAAAACATGGATATAAAGTTCATTGTAATAATACACATATATGTACTCTCTAGATACAAGTATCTGTATCAAAAAGGAGGAATAAATTATATGATATCCTAACCATATTTGAACAAGAGAAAAAAATTTAGAAGGTTAACCTTTATGTTTTAAAAATTTGATTACAAAATTTAAAGGCCCTATCCTTGATCATTGGCTTTGTGAAGTAATCTGCTACATTTGCTTTGGTATTTACAAAGTTAATTTTAAAAGACTCATTCTCAACTAAATTTCTCAAAAAATGATACTTTATATCAATATGTGGTGTTCTGTTATTTTCTATTGTGGAATTTGAAAAATTTATTGCAGCTTGGTTATCACAAAAGATTATGCTATTATCTCTGTTAAATTTTAATCCTAGCTTCATACATTCCTCAATTATGTTTTGCAGCCAAATCATTTCCTTAGCAGCTTCTGTCAATGAAACATATTCTGCCTCCATTGTTGACAGACTAACACACTTGTGTTTAAATGTACGCCAAGAAATGGGTACTCTATTAGAAACAACATACCCCCGAATGACACTCTGTCATCTCTATTGGCAGCAAAATCAGAGTTCGAGTAGCAGTTTAAAATCAAATTACAAATTCTTGATAAATTCAACATATAATCCTTCGTTTTTTCAAGATATCCCAAAAGTTTCAGTAATGCGTCCCCAAGGGGGTGCCACTCCTTTATCACGAACACTATCTGTGACGTCAGATGGAGTTTACTTGCAGCGCACGGCACAAGGTGGCCCGGCAGGTGTGCATTTTTATTTTTATTTTTTTGTTTTAAACAGGTGTATTTTTAAAATGTTTGTTGGTTTTCGAAGACGTCTTGCAAGTTCAACTAGAATTTTAATCAAAGATTTGAATCTTAAATTCCAAGCAATGCTAGCTTTTTTATGTCAATAAGTATGTGTTCTTTTCGTAATATAATATATGTTTTAAAGTCGTGTTTCCCAACCTCAGATACATGCAGAAATTTCAGTATTGAAGAATATGACTAATTTAAATTATTTTATTAAACCAAAGATATTTTTTATTAAGAAATTAATGACTAAAAGTACATTTATACTTATAGTTTCAAAATTTATTTATATTCTTTTTTTTTAAGGTTGAATAATGCAAATTTTAATCAAAAATTTTCTTTTAAAGTAGTCAACATTGTAAAATTTATATTAATTTGGGAAAATGCACTTTTTTCTTGAAACATTAGTTTAGTTCATGAAGTTCCATTATTTAGGATTTTTAAATCTTAAATAATAAAAAACTTTAAATCTTAAAAAGACGAAAGTACAGTATACTATTTATTCATTTTATTTTACAGCAAGTTATTTGTATCTTTATATAGTATTTTCTAATGATGTTCTTGTAATTTTTAAAAAATCTAACAGGATTTAATCTCACACATTTTATATTAATTAAATTTTATTACATTACATTTTATTAATTAAATTTTGTTACATTCAAAAAATGAGGGATGGGGGTACGATTTAAGAAAATAAACAGGCTAAGGTTTTCAAGGGGATAAAGGTTGGGAACTGCTGTTCTAAATCAGAGTGCAAGTTGTGTAGTGTGTATAAGAGATGGTTTGTGTACAAGTCAATGGAATGGTCGTAAAGATCTGTAAACTTGGCATAATTAAATGTGCATCTATACTTTCTTGTGACTAGTTAATTTTGGTGTTCTAGTTTTGTGACTAGTTAATTCTACTTTGTTTTGGTTGATTTGCTGGTGTGAAATGTCTGATGTATATCTGAAGATTGAAAGTAAGAAGTTATAGTCTCATGAAGATGTTTAACCATAGTAAGTTAAAAATTTAAAAATAAATGTAATGATATAATTTGCTGGCTCGTATATTTTTCATCATGAATCAATATACTATAATATATTTGATTTATTATTCTGGAAGTATATCATAGTGTGTGTGTTAAACGATTAGTTTCTGTATTTTTATATGTTTACATTGAATTTCGATTTGATATAAATTCTCTTTTTGGTCTAAAAAATCTGATGTAGGCAACACATGACTTTCCTTATATAACGCAATGAATTTACTGCTTTTACAGTAAAAGAAATATAGGTTATTCTTATAGTAGATACTTATATTCTATCCAAAATAAAATAGGTTATAGGAACATATTTCTGTAAATTTGTGTATTTTAAACAAAATTCATTAAAAATAACATTGCCTCCTGTAATAACATTGACTGGTTTCAAAAGGCGAAACAAAACTTTCAGATGATTTATATTTTTCGGAAAGGGATATACAGTTTTATTATATATGTACCCTTCCAAAAAAGCCCAGTACTGCATATTTAAGTTGTGTTCGAGTAAAATTAATGTTATTTGAGTACTTATTTCATAATTTAAATTTAAAAGAATGATTAAATTAATTTTGCTACCATCCTTTAACATTGGAGTCTACCGGGCCATTCCTGACATTTCACTCCAAGTTACATTGCATCTTTACGTGCTCTCATTGGCTGGAGCTGAAGTGGCGCAAACTTATAGATATAATAACCTTAATGCATCCCAATGTTTTATACCTGGATTCTCTTGGAATTTAGAGAGAATATTTACGGCGTAACATATGTCTGGTCTAATTCTACTTGATAAATAGGCTAAACATCCAATCAAACTTCTATATGGGAAATTTTGCATTTGACTTAATTCTTCAATATTCATTGGGTCATCATTTTTACTCAATGTGATTCCTTTTGTAATAGGAAGTGAGGAAATGGGGTATTTGAATTCTTTAAACATTTGCAAACTTTATCAATATACTGCCTTTGATGTATATAAAATTTGTTATTGGTTTCAGTAAATTTCACACCTAACAGCTTTTTAATTTTTCCTAGTATTTTGATATCAAATTTCTTCTTTAGCAATGAAATTGCATGATCAATACAACCTTGATGTTTTGAAAATAAAACTATGTCATCCACATAGACCAACATTAATACTTTATCTTGGTATAAATATGCACAATTGCACCATTTAAATTTAAAGAATTTAAATTTTCTCAAAGTGGTGTCAAGCTCAGTATACCACTCCCTGCCGCTTTGATGCAGGCCATATATTGCCCTTTTTAGCAAACAGACATAATTTTGTTGGTTTGGATCGACATATCCAGGTGGTTGTTTTATGAAAACTTTGGCATTCAATTTAGCATAAAGGTATGCTGACTTAATGTCTAATTGAAAATGCTTCCAGTTAAGCAAACAAACAAAAATTGCAAAGAAAGCCCTTATCAAGCTAAAATTTATAACAGGGCTAAATACTTCATCGTACGAGTCCCCTTTTTCTTGAGAATATCCCTGAGCCACTAAACGAGCTTTGAATCTCTTCACATCCCCATTTTCATCCTTTTTGATGGTATATACCCATCTGGATCCAATTTTTTTTTGTGAGATGGGCGCAGGCACAAAGTCCCAGACGCCCCTCTCTTGCATTATAGCTATTTCATTATTCATGGCGTCTTGCCATTTTTCTGAGTGGGGAAATTCAATTGCTGACTTATAACTTTTGGGTATTACTATTTCTATGTTGCTTGCCTCTGGTATGGCTTTGATATCTTTCTTTTCCCTGAAGTTGAAAAATTTCTGGTCATAATGTATTTTTGACTTTGCACAAAATTTTTTAACGTCATTATGACTTCTCAGCCTTCTTTTATCGCCTTTTACTGAATAATAAACATCAGTTCTACTTCCATCAGGCCTAGGCATGGCTTTACATTCCCAGTTAATGTCTGAGCAGGGTGTCAGACCGGAATCAGCAGGAGAGTCCTCTTCCTCACTAGTTTGACTAGTGTCATGGCTCTCACCTGCCTCTTCCTCTGACACACCACCCAAACATTCCGATCCTGAATCCATCGAGCAAGTAAGTCTCGATGTCCTTGGGGTGATAATTCTAGGTAACTAGGATCCCGAACGCCTTCCACTGCTTCATTTTCCTCAAATCAGACATCGCTTGTTTCTATTACTTTTCTGTCCTTTGCTTAAAAATTCTGTAGCACTTGGTATTTTCGGCATATCCTATCATAACTCCCACTTGAAGTCTTAGGTCTAGCTTTTTCCTAAGCTGTTTTGCCATACCAACATAAGCTTTACATCCAAAAATTTTGAGGTGGAATACAACAGGCTTCCTCTCATAATACAATTCATGTGGAGTTTTTACTTTGAATTTATGGCAAATCCTGTTCTTTGTATAAGTAAAACATAGGATTACCTCTGCCCACATTTTTTCACCAATCTTACTCTGATTAAGCATCGCTTTAACACAATCTAAAGCTGTCAAATTGAATCTCTCATATACCCCGTTTTGTTCAGGTGTATAAGCATTTAGATCGCTCATGCTTAATTCCTAACTTTTTCAAAAAAGCTTTAAACTGATTGTGACAAAATTCCATGCCGTTATCGGTATGGATGCACAACATCTTTTTGCCTAGTTGCCTTTCCTCACGAGCTTGAAAATCTTGGAAAACTTTAAAAACATCTGATTTTTGTTTTAAAATGAAAACAAACACCTTACGGCTAAAATTGTCCGTGATAATCAAACAATACTTGTTTCCTCCCAATGAAGCTACAGGCATTGGACCACAAACGTCCGTGTGCAATAATTGCAAAGGTTTTGTCGATCTAATCCGGCCTATTGGTTTATACAAAACTCTCTTAGATTTTGCGAGTTTACAGTGAATGCAATTTAATTTTGCATACTGCAACCTAGGGAGTCCGTTAGCCGCGGAAACTTTACTCGTTTGGTGTAAGTAGTCTGAGTTAATATGGCCATACCTTCTGTGCCATAATTCAGTTTTACTTAAAATTTTAACAGTTGCACCACCAATTTCCTTAATTGACTTAGATTTTATATCAGATTTGTTTTTACAATTATTCAAGCTAAGCATCATTGTTATTTTGTTTTGACTTTGACTATATGACATACTTATGACATACTCAAACCGAGTATCTGCATAGTATATCACATACTAGCATAGTATAGTATAGTAGAGATATATACTCTAAGTATAGATATCGTATAGAGATCTAGTAAGGTCTGAGAATGCGTCTACCATATATACACAGCGATGGGTACACTCTGGAACACAACCATTGACGGCAGCGCTCTCACTATACAAAGCAGGATGCGCGCACGGTGAGAAGACGATTTGCATGATCAGCCCGTTCTGTTCCCGCCACGAGTCGTTCACAGGAACAGAAAAACCATTCTAAAAATGAAAACATGTTGGTGTGAAACGAGAATCGTGACGAAAACAAAACTATGTTTCCAACAAAAACATCATGATCTTTTTGCACTATTCTATCATTCTCCTATATGCTTTTGTGCAATTGCATTTGCTTTATTGCACAATTGCATTTGTTGGAAAAAATCAATACATCGCGATTCACGTTCCCCATGAATGGACGTTTATGCAAATTTAATATGAACGATTCTTTCCGTTCACCGGCGTGAACCGTGACGTTTTCCAACATGAGGTTTCATGCAAATCAGTTCTCAATGCGTACGCATCTCATTTGCATATCCGGGGGCGTTTCCGGAATAGTCCATTTTCGGATATATAAGACAGAAGTTTCTTGAAGCAAAGCAGACACTTTGCAGACACTGCTAGATACTGTTAGACGACGATCTTAGTCGATACAGACGCAGATGTGGATCGGTCTAGATCCTTGATATGGTCAGTTTAGACCAGTACGTGTTGAACGTTAAAAAGTTAAATTTACTTACATTGATATGTTCAGAAATCACGTTAAAATTTGCTGATGTTTTATCCATTGGTTTCGTTTTGCCCAGTGTGATACCTTCAGCGGTGGCTGCAAATGCACGCAAGTTATATAGGTAGTATAATTATTTACTACATATGCTTCAGGAAAATTCTGTCAAGTTATTTGCATCTACAAACATCTTTGTACATAGTATTATTTGAAGTTTTTGCGGCATGGAAATTACCTGGATTGTGTAAATTGCCTAACTATATTCTTCACACAATAAAGTGAACAATGCTTTTTCTTTAAAACTGGCTTCGTATAATTTTCATGGCCCAGCCAACACTTCACAAGTGGTTCTTTGATTGTGCATACTTTTGTTTTAATGTTCAAGAACTGCATTGCCTTAACAGCTATGCCTGAAGTTTTATTTTAGTAGCCAACTTAATTAAGTTCTTGCTGTTAAAATTTAAATTTTAAAATTTTCTATCAGCATTTGCTTTATTGCACAATTATATTTGCTTTATTGTACAATTGCATTTGTTTGAATTGCACAATTGCATTTGCTTTATTGTGCAATTGCATAAGCAGAGAATTTTCTGTACCTTGTTTGAAATATTCTGTAGTTGTGTCTGTGTGTTTCTGTTAATGCTGAGCTTAAGAGTATAATCTCTTTTGCAAGATGGGAAAATATTGTTTTTATAAATACGTGTCTTACAACAAATATCAATTTTTTTTTTTTTTTTTTTTTTTTTTAAATTTATTAAAATAATAGTATGCACTACCTGGAATTTTGCTAAAGACAACAAGGAAAACTCGAGGAATTTCATTTTGAAAATGGACTTGAACCCTGTAAAGTAAAGTTCTGTCAAAACTCATTTTTCCTTTTAAAGATCTTTTTTTTTTTTTTTGTTAAAAAAACTTTATATGAAACTGTAATTTTCACTATAAACAGTTTTGATGCCATTTTGCTGTGAAAAACAAACTAACATCTTATTTAAAGGAACTATTTTGTGTATTAGTTTTTGTATTGTATTTGAGGAGAAGCTACTATTTTTTGTATCTGAGGCGACAGCACACTTGACTGTAAATTTTCTGCTGCTGATATCAATTTTCCATAGGAAAATATGAAGAAATCAGTGAAAATAACACTTTTGATCATTAGGTGATATTTTAAAAAAAAAGCTATTTTGACCAAATTTTAGTGAAAATATGTTTGTTGATGCAGAATTTAGCATCATTCTGCCCAATCCCAGATTTTGTAGTAATCCAGATATTGGGATGCTGGATAAACGATCATGTACTGTTACACAGTACAACCTCGAAAATCCAGACATCCAAAATCCGGACGTTTTCCAAATTTTCGTTTTTTTTTTTTTTCTTCTCCGGACTGACGAAGTCGCAGATTTAAAACAACAGGGTAAGATTATTTATTTTATACGTAAGATTATTTATTTTACCATATTTTCCAGTCGACTTTCTGAACCCGGAAATGAAATGAAAGTTTAGATGGTAGATCGGCTCGTGGTTGGAGCGTGAATTACGTTGTTAGCGTTAATCCCTCCTCCCCCTTATTCAAGTCACAACTCCCGATGATTTATTTTGCGTAAAATATACATCGTTATGTAAATACAGAATTTTTATTATCAAAATTTCCTTTTCTCATTATTGAAAAAGACATTTTTCTGAAACAATGTAATTTTTAATATTAAACACTTTAAAACGTTATTGTAACATTTTATCACAGATTGTTCAATTAAATCTAAAAATCCCGAGAATTCATATTAATGCTGACGGAAATTTATTTTGTTCGCTTCGTAGTATGAATTCCATTCTTCAATGTATTCTGTTTTATCTTCGGAATCTCCTCCCCCTCCCGATACATATCTGACGATTTTTTAGTTCTCGTCAAACGTGTCAGCTTGAAATCGACTGTATATTTTGCCTTTTTTGTTTAGAAAGCCATATTTACATTTTATATATAGCAAATAAATAACTAAATAATATTGTATCGCACAGAACCGAGCAACAAGGTCACACAGACTCTCAAAGGGGTTGGCTGCATTTACGATTAGGATTTAGGAACTAAGCAAATTCCTTTCTTCGCTTTCCCTGCCCCACCACGTCCCGATGCTGCTGCAGCCTAGTAATGACTCATCGTAATTTAGAGAAATCATTTAGAGGAGAGATATTTTTCTTTTTTGGAGAAGATATTTATTTATCTATTGCGATATTTTTTACATATTTGACTATTACTAATAAAGTTTTTACTTTTTTCAGAGTCATCAGCCTTTTTAAACATAACATTATATAGATGCTAGAGAATAAATAAAACTTAAGTTCTTATTTTTTGTTTTTTCGTTTGTTAATAGCGAAAACGGTTTAAACACATTTACACCTTTAAATATATCTCTCAAAAGTGCTAATCCTTGATCTTTATTAAATCTCGGCACTTCATTAAATCTTCCGGCTCTTCATTAAATTCGACAAAGCCGATATAACGGAATTTCTGCACTGTGATGAGGATGTGCCAATCGTAAATAAATTGAATGATGGCGAAATTCGCGATATGATATTAAATAAAAAAAGATCGAAGTAGTGACGATAAATGTGGAGAAGAAAAAATACCCATTGATAATCTTATGCAAACAATCGATCATGCAATTAAAGGTCTGGAACAAAGAAGCTTTATAACTGAGCAGAAATAATGTCCATCTACAGGATAAAGAAAACTGCTTTCCCATAAACCAAAATTAATGAAATAAAAAATATTAATTCAAATATTTAAACAAAATGATAAAATGGAATTTTATCATTTTGTTTCGTTCACACATTCTAAATTATTAATGTGTATATTTTTTCTTAGAAATTTTTTTGCCCTATTTTTTAGATTAAGTAATATGTTTTAATTGATTAACTTAACTTTTGCCATTATTTTTACTAAAAATAGTGTATTTAGTTAATATTAAATCTGAATTTTATTCATATTCTATAATCCGAAAAAATCGAAGATCCGGAATCGGCGAACTCCGGACGAGTCCGGATTTTCGAGGTTGTACTGTATATATATATATATTTATATATATATATATATATATACAGGGATCGCATTCGTCCTAAAATTCCTAAAAGTTTGAAGCTTCCCTTGAATTCCTAAAATTAACTTAAAATTTTTAAATCATCCTAAAATTTTGTAATGTTTTGCTGCATCGCCAAATTTACTCTACTATCGCCCGAATGCATTCCATTCATACGGCAATCGATGTTTAAAAAGACTTCAGAAATTAAAATGTTGTTCAAAATAGCACTCATCTTTTACAAAGACGACAAAAGTGTCAATCACGACAAAATCGCGGATTCTCAATGGTTAAATCCTCTCGGTCCGCAGGCGGTTTTAGTGAAATACGATCGCAAGACGAATGGCGACCCACGTGATCATTTACGACCGGAGTTTGGGGGGAGATTCTTTTGTGGGAGTGGGAATCTCTAGCGCAAGCTAACAAACCTAGAAGCCTTTAAGGGTGAGCGTCAGTAAATTTTCTGCCCTATCTGTGCTTTGTTAACTTTCGCGGCACACATATTTCGCCGAAATTCTGCTCAAATACTTGTGAAATATTTTCTTATAGATAAAATGCTATGCTTAGATTATATTAAAACTAAATTTAATACCCAATAAAACATAGAATATATGTTTTATTTTAATTTAAAATATTTTTGGTGCTGCCATCTGTTGTTGTAATTTAATTCATACCGACTATTTTTATTTTTAATTGAACATTTTTAAATGTCTATTCCTTCTAATATGCTATTAAATACAACAACAGATCATATATAATGCCATAATCACGGAAACGTAATTGAACTTGGACTTGAAGACAAAGGAACTTGAAGACAAAACTGCAGTCCTCGGTGATGTACATTCAGATCCCTTATCAAATTTATAGAATGATAAATTACCTTTCCGTGATTGTGGCATTATTATATATGATCTGTTGTTGTATTTAACACTGTATTAGAAGGAATAGGTATTTAAAAATGTTCATTAAAAAATAAAAATAATCAGTATGAATTAAATTATGACAACAGATGGCAGCACCAAAAATACTGTATGTATACTATATGTATTTATATATATATATATATATATATATATATATATATATATTTATATATATATATATATATATATTTATATATATATATATATATATATTTATATATATATATATATATATATATTTATATATATATATATATATATATATTTATATATATATATATATTTATATATATATATATATATATATATATATATACATACACAATATACGACAAGTGCTATAAGCAATCACAAAGATGTAAACCAATATGACCAAGGAACAGGCGCAGATGCTGCTCTTTAATCCGAAGTAAATATACTATTGAAATCAAAAATGAGGATAAAGTTCAATGGAGGGGAAACCAAATACAATGCATGCAATGGCAGAGGAGGATGGCGACTCCTCATTCCCGTTTAAAGCTGCTTTTCCAGCCCGGGCAAACGCTCACGGAACCAATGCATTGCAAAGGTTGATCCCCCATACGTGCCCAGTCAGAAGCACCCAAACATGGAGAAACAGACCACTGAGAATGGAAGTCAAGAAACGCACAAATGAAGAAACACAAAATCTCCTATTATATAAATAACTATGCGCATGTGCAAGTCTTCAAGTGATATGCAGAAACTATCCCAATTCAGCAAAATCCTTTTTGAAAGAATTTGCTTCATTTTTATTGTTGAAAAATGAATTATAATATTTCTTCAGGAAATTAACAGGGTAATTCTTTCTTAATGCTTCTAATATTATCCCCTTGTTACTTGATATGCAATCCTTTGCTAAAGTGTTGCAAATTTGGTTTCTCTTGAAATGTCCCAAAAGTATATTTCTAAAAATGAATCTTGAAAGGTTCGTTTTCCAAGTGATGATATGGTTAATTTTTATGCCATAACTTGTTCTTTTATCGTGTAAACTCGTATAAATTCCATTCCTTGTATTGTACTTAATGGTGATATCCAAGAAATTCACCGATCCATCCTGTGCACGTTTATTTTCAACCAATTCCAACCCATTGGGGTAAAAATCGAATTCCAATACTGGTGCATTTTCATAATATCCATACAGCACGTCATCAACATAACGAAAGTACGGTATCTCATATAATAGGTGTGTTCCATGCTCATATTTAGTGAGATATATGTCAGCCAATATTGATGAGCAACTTCCTCCCATTGGAATTCCTTTAATCTGTTTATAATAGCACTTTCCGTCAAAAAGTATATTTTCCCTCAAAACCAGATTTATAAGGTCCATATATTTTCAATATGTAATGTACTCTTTCAAATCATGTAACTCATGTAATTCCTTCAATATAAGGTAAAGTTGTGCAATATCAATATTATTGAAAAGATCGCGAAAATCATAACTTCTGAATCGCAATTCCCTGTCACAGAATTTAAGTCTTTTAATGATATCATGGCTGTTCTTGATAATAACAGTTCCCTGCTTTTGAAGGTGAATCATAACTTGCTTTAGGATATTTAAAAGTTTTAAGTTAGCAATGGTCAAATAAGTTCCGCATCCTACGGTGACAGTGCAGAATTTAACGGGTTCCTTATGCATCTTTGGTATAAGCACTAAGTAAGGGAACTTTACGTTTTTAAGATCAATATCAATTCTTTTGTATAAGGCTTTGATCCGATTGGTCAATGTTTTACTATTATGTGATACCGATGTATACATATCCTGATCAAGGTAACATTTCTGTAAATTTTCCATATAATATTTTTTGCAGGTAAATGCGTAATTAGCCACGATTTTATCTGTATAAGGGATTACAAAGCTATCTCTGATGTTTTTGATTGATCTAGGTATGGAGGATACTTTGGTATTTTGGCATCTCTTTTGATAGTGCAATTTGAAACCATTAATAAAATGATATTTCCATTCATCAAATGTCTGAACAGGAACACTGTATTTCACAGCTAAACGATAAATGAATTGATTCAGATCGTTATGTAAATCATCATATACACACTCAAATTCTTGTTCTCGAAACTTAGTTCCCAATTTGAAAATACTTTTTAGTTGTTGGTCTTCAATAAAATTTAAGTTTCCTGTAATAATATGTTTGTGATATGGGTCACTATATACACTGTTCTTGCAATTACACTCTTCCACGTCATACCACGAGGTATTCTTACATATATGACTATAGTTGTATATTTTTCTGCCGTTAGTACAAACATAACGGTAATTCAATTTAACTGTAATAAAAGGGATTGGTAAAAATTTATTAATTCCATTCAAAATAGAAGTGAAAGGAATTCTGTCAAAAATCTTGTTTTTAAAAGTAGTCATGAAAAATTCCTTTGTAATTATCTTCTGTTTTTGAGTGTTAAATTCAATACGATGCTTACTGGCCTTTAACTTAATCATATCCAATACCATAGCCATAAATTTACAATTCTCCTCCGTATGTTCATGAGGGTCAGTAGAAGTATATTGCAACACATATTGCCATATTCGTGGCAGATATTTAAGTCTTATTCCATAAATAACGTTTTTAATCCAACTTATATTAGTTGTTGTGTCATTTTTGAATTTTTCGATAAATCTTTGGATCTCTTCTACCGTACGTTTATAACTGATCTTTCTGTGTTTTTTCCCTCTATGCCAACGATGGGTTTTTCTTTGAGAAAAAGTTCTTGATACTGGCTGTGTTTTAACATTACTGCAATATTCCAAATTGAAGGTCTCATTGTAAATTACCGTGTTGAGCCCATATGGGTAGGCTGTAATGTACTGTTTAATATGTGTACTCTCCCACCATAATCTTTCTTGAAGCCTGGGTACTATATCAAGTATAGTAACTGTGATCTTAGTAAAATCATGATTCTGAAAATGTCTTAATTCCAAGTTAGAAACCGGTACCGCATGTTTCTGTGATTTTCCAATTTGACTTCTGTGTAAGTTAATTCTAATATGCAAAGGATTTTTAGTTTGTCCGATATACTTAGTTTGACAAGATAGACATGTAATACAGTATATGGTGTTATAGGTTTTACAAAATATTCTATACCCATGGTCTTTGTCGATGATTTGCAAGAGGTCAGCAACAGGACATAGTTTGCATCTCTTAGATGCACACTTTTTAAATCTGTAATTACTCATTCTTCGATAATGGCTATAGCAAATATTAAAAAAATGAGATCCGTTTTGGATTGAGTCGTTATAAACCACATTACGTACGTTTTTTGTAGGTGTCACTGTCACTTGTGGTGTACACTCAGTAGATCTGAAGAAATGTTTTATAGTTGTCATCACGAAAAAGCCAGGGTAACTGTGTGTCGATGTTACAAATACCCTTTAATATTGCAACACCAGGCAAATACTCGTACTGAATATAATTGCCAGTCGTTAAATTGTATTAAATTTTTCATTCATTTTTAAGATAAAACAGTTTTTACTCGTATTAAGGAGTATAAAAGGTTAAAAATATCATCATAATCTTCATCAAATTCCCAATTGGAAGAATAAGGCTATCTTCCTTAGTTCATATCTTCTAGATTTTCCATATCTCAAGTCTACTTCTATGATTAGAAGGCAGCTGAATATAGAAATAATCAAGTGACGCCGTTGGTGACAATGACCGATTTACAAACTTTTTAACTTTTTTTGTATTTTTTTAAAAACTGATTTTAATAAAAAGCGTTAATGTAAAACGAATAGCATTTATATGCAAGTCAATTATATAAAATTTATAAATACAGTTATAAGTTAAAAACAAAATTGTATAAAAAGATATAAAAACATATAAATAACCACACCAACTATACATCATACTTTTAATACCCCTTATCAAAAAGGCAAAGAAAGCTGAAGGCAAAACAACATACCAATGACCACTCCAAAACCAGCTCTACATCTCCAAATCCGGGACACCACCGCCCACACATCATACGGAAGACCAACACAACACTTGCGTGGTCCGAGAGGTAACCCAAGGTAGTACGTGAAAAGGAAAATACATTATCCGCGCGATGCAACAACACAAAGAATTCCCGCATATCAAGTAACAAGGGGATAATATTAGAAGCATTAAGAAAGAATTACCCTGTTAATTTCCTGAAGAAATATTATAATTCATTTTTCAACAATAAAAATGAAGCAAATTCTTTCAAAAGGGATTTTGCTGAATTGGGATAGTTTCTGCATATCACTTGAAGACTTGCACATGCGCATAGTTATTTATATAATAGGAGATTTTGTGTTTCTTCATTTGTGCGTTTCTTGACTTCCATTCTCAGTGGTCTGTTTCTCCATGTTTGGGTGCTTCTGACTGGGCACGTATGGGGGATCAACCTTTGCAATGCATTGGTTCCGTGAGCGTTTGCCCGGGCTGGAAAAGCAGCTTTTAACGGGAATGAGGAGTCGCCATCCTCCTCTGCCATTGCATGCATTGTATTTGGTTTCCCCTCCATTGAACTTTATCCTCATTTTTGATTTCAATAGTATATATATATATATATATATATTTTATATATTTATATATATATTTTATTTATTTTATTTATATATATATATTTATATATATATATATATATATATATATATATATAAATTATTAAATCCAAAGTTAGAATGTATGTAGTAACTCATAATACACTATTCCAAAATTTTCTACAAAATACAAAGAAATAAAAGAAATTAAGACAAAAAGAGGAAATAATAAAGCATAATGCAAGTCATAAAGACAAAGACAATCAACAAATTTCAAAAATGAGGAATGCAAATAAGAAAACAAAAAAATCAAGCAAAAAAGCTTGCACATGGAGGAGATTTAGGCTTACGATAAGTTCATTTCGAAAAAATTCTCTTCGGGTCCATATATCCCTTCGAAATGAACACAAAAATGCTTGTTTCTGAAACACAAGATAGATTTTATCTATAAACTTGTGTTATATGGACGACAAGCATATAGATTGGAACAATAAAGGAAACATAAATACCTCAAAACACACCTCTTCAGCGCAACCATGACGAGCAAAATATGACTGGACCAATGTTGCCATATGCCAAAATGAAAAGATATGATTTGCTGTTGCCAAAGAGAGTAATAAAAACTGTACTGCGCAAAAGCAATAAAATGAAATAAAATGAGTTATTCAACAGTTAAAGCTTCAAGATAAAAAGATGAAAATATAATTTCAAGAGAATGAAGAAGTACGGCTAAAATAAGATAATAAGGGGAGAATATGAGAATTTTAGGCTAATCGAAACTTATTAACTATACTATTTACTAAATATGCAGGATATTGATACATTTTACTGGTAATTTTGAGGTTATTAATGTGCAAAGCATGAAATTTTTTATCTGATAATCAACTTTTTTGAATTTATAGATTAAGTATAATATTTCTAAACAATTGAATCGAGTTGCAGGAATTAAAAGGTAATAATTTATTAATATTAAATTTAAAAAAATCTTTTTTATCATATAATTTAGTAACTATCCCATGAGCAGGTTCTATAATTAGATTTAAATCCAAATAATAAATATTATTACTAATAGAAATTTCATTAGGTATTAATTCCAAATTATCCGGATAGAAATCTATATCTATGACATAGTTATCAGTAAATACAAGACAAATCAGATCATCTACATATCTATAAATTTTACAATCAGTTGAAGTAAAGAATTTTTCATATTGATATAGGTATAAATTAGCTAACATACTGCTACTACAGCCACCTTGTGGAACACCTGAGACTTGTAAGTATAATTTATTACCTTGAAAGATATAATTATTGAAAAGAACAAAATGGAGAAGCTTAGGAAAATTGGTAAATTTAGTAAGATTAGAATGATTAGTAATATAAGCATTATATAAAGCTAAAATGACATCATATAGATCAGTGATCTTAATATTATTAAATAGATCTTTAAAATCAAAAGTTTGAAATCCTATTATTTTACCAAGCGTTTTTAATTTATTTTTTAATTCCTTACTGTTATTTAGAATAATGTAGCTATCACCAGAATCTCGTAAATTGCTATTTAGTACATTTAAATAATTTAGTAATAATTTACTAGCAGTAGTAGAGTATGAATTATGACCACTAGTAACAGTTCTAAATTTAATAAGATTTTTATGAAATTTAGGTATAAGCACAATATATGGAAATGTCAAAAATTTATTATTAATATCTAAATCACTATACATATTGATAATTTTCAATTTGATACTATTCAGAGAGTGTCGAAAGCCCAGGCCAACCGACTCGTCCGAAGACTAAGAGTAACAAATTGGATGGCCGGGTATTAAGAGAGTGTCGAAAGCCCAGGCCAAGCCGACTCGTCCGAGGACTAATAGCATCAAACGAAAAGTAAGAAGATGTAACACGATAAACCTAACTTTTTTAAAAACACCCACAGAATAAAATATAATACAGCAAATCATCAATCAAATGGATAAAAAATACAAAACACAAGCTATCAAGTTACAGAAAATCAACCAAATTAAAAGGTATGGAAACAAAAAAAGAAAAACTTAAGCTAAATTCAACTATCTAACAGGCTTACAAAACAAAAGTAAAAATCAACTAATCCTCAAGCAAATGGGAAAAAAATAAATAAAATAAATATCGAATCAACAAGTCAATGAAAAATATAAAGGTATGGAATCGAAATAAGTATAACAAACGAAATCAAGCACAAACGCATTTCACGTGGACGAGGCTCTAAGCCTAAATCATGAATTGTTAACCTCTACAAAAATCTAATCATGTCCAAGTTTTTTGTAGAAGCAAACACAAAAATGTATGTTTCTGAAGAAATAGATAGATTAAATCTATAAACTATTTCTACTTGGACGACATACATAAAGAAGGAATAAAAAAGAAAAAATGAATACCTGGAAAAAGCACAGCGTATGTACAATCGAGTCAATACAGGGTACACTGATAGAAGAGACCAGTGTTGCCATTCGTAAAGAAAAAAATAAAAAACCATTTACTGTTGCCATTCATAAGAATTGAAAAACTGTGAAGCGAAATGTTAAGAAAAAGTATTAATATACAAAAAGAGCTACTAAAAAGAGGGGCAAATAATAGGAATGCTGAAGTGGGAAGTGAATGAAAAAAAAAAAAAAACACAAGAGAATGGAGATGTCTGGCTAATATAAGATACTATGAATAGAATTATATGATACTATGAAAAGAATTATAAAAATCCAGCTATTTTAAATTTTTTAACAATACTATTTACTAAATAAGAGGGATATTTATATAAATTACTAGTAATTTTGAGATTATTGATATGCATAGCATGAAATTTTTTATCAGATAATCTTAAATTCTAAAAAGCTGATTGAGTATAATATTTCTAAACAATTGAATCGAGTTACAGGAATTAAAAGGTAAGATTTTATTAATATTAAAATTATAAAAGTCTTTTTTATCATATAAATTTGTAACAATTCTATTAGAAGGATCAATAAAAAGATTTAAATCCAAAAAATTAACATTTTTACTAATAGTAGCTTCATTAGGAATTAATTCCAAATTGTCTGGATAGTAATCTATATCTATGAGATAATTTTCTGTATGTACTAAGCAAATCAGATCATCAACATATCTGTAAAAAGTATAATCTATTGAAGTAAATGACTTTTCATAATGATAAAGGTATAAATTAGCTAGCATACTGCTACTGCAGCCACCCTGTGGAACTCCTGAGACTTGTAAGTATAATTTATTTCCTTGAAAAATATAATTATTGAAAATAACAAAGTGAAGAAGTTTAGGAAAATTTATAAATTTAATTTGATTTGAAAGAGGTGTAATATAAGCATTATATAGAGCTAAAATAACATCATATAGATCAGATATCTTAATATTATTAAAAAGATCTTTAAAATCAAAAGTTTGAAATCCTATTATTTTTCTAAGAGATGTTAATTTATTCTTTAATTCTTTACTATTATTTAGAATATGGTAATTATTGCTAGTCTGGCTTAAACTATTATTTATTAGATTTAAAGAATTTAGTAATAATTTACTCGCAGTAGTAGAGTAAGTATTATGGCCACTAGTAACTGTTCTAAATTTAATAGGATTTTTATGAAATGCAATCTATCATATATAGGACAGACTAGTAATCCCATTCATCTACGTATGAATGTACATAGAGATCATGTCAAAAAATATATTCTAAATAATAATTTTCTTCCTACTTCCAATAAAATTGAATATAAACACTTTGCCAAACACGGTTTTGAAAATATTACTATACATATTTTAGATATAAAAACAAAGTCAGCAGATAGGATTTATTTTGAAAACTACTATATTAAATCACAGTGTACTCTTTTTCCATATGGATTAAATCAAATGTATCTAAATGGTAATGTTGTAAAAAATAATTTTGTAGATAATAAATATTCTATTTTTAATCACCTTTTTTTGAAACCCCATTTAAATGATAGTGAATCAATCAAACTCAAAAGATTTAAACGAGGAAAGGGACATTCCATACTTAATGATCATAAATCTGAGATTATAACTCTACATAATCAATTTAATAGAACTTTTCAATGGAAATTCATAAGATCCTGGGTTTTTACGGTAAAGAAAAAACATTTAAATAAGGTTTATGCCATTTTTTTTAAATTAAATCTTGCTAATGAACATTTTAATCATATTTTCTTTGATTTGCTTATTACAAGATCACAGTATTTAAATTTAAAACTAAATCAATTTCATTATAATAATACAACTACTAATTCTTATTGTGTTATCTCTTTCAAACATCCTATATATAATTCTATAAATTTTGGACATCTGTTTAACAAGTTCTGCCATTAGAGGCATTTAATATGTGGAAATTTACTATATTAGAATCAATTAAAAATGCTATTAGAGATATTAAATTGTCTAGATCTTTATATAATATTGATAATATTAAACATTCCATTAATGATTTACAAAGATCCTTTGTTATCACCTATGTTGATAAAGCCTCTAATAATTATGCTATTATCTGTAAAAAATTTTATATTCAATTTCTGTTAGATTATTTAAAAAATAAGTCTTTTTAAACCTGATTTACATTCCATCAATAGTATTAAATTGAAAATTATCAATATGTATAGTGATTTAAATATTAAATATAAATATCTTAAATTTCCTTATATAGTGCTTATTCCAAAATTTCATAAAAATCCTATTAAATTTAGAACAGTTACTAGTGGCCATAATACTTACTCTACTACTGCGACTAAATTATTACTAAATTCTTTAAATCTAATAAATAATAGTTTAAGCCAGACTAGCAATAATTACCATATTCTAAATAATAGTAAAGAATTAAAGAATAAATTAACATCTCTTAGAAAAATAATAGGATTTCAAACTTTTGATTTTAAAGATCTTTTTAATAATATTAAGATATCTGATCTATATGATGTTATTTTAGCTCTATATAATGCTTATATTACACCTCTTTCAAATCAAATTAAATTTATAAATTTTCCTAAACTTCTCCACTTTGTTATTTTCAATAATTATATTTTTCAAGGAAATAAATTATACTTACAAGTCTCAGGAGTTCCACAGGGTGGCTGCAGTAGCAGTATGTTAGCTAATTTATACCTTTATCATTATGAAAAGTCATTTACTTCAATAGATTATACTTTTTACAGATATGTTGATGATCTGATTTGCTTAGTACATACAGAAAATTATCTCATAGATATAGATTACTATCCAGACAATTTGGAATTAATTCCTAATGAAGCTACTATTAGTAAAAATGTTAATTTTTTGGATTTAAATCTTTTTATTGATCCTTCTAATAAAATTGTTACAAATTTATATGATAAAAAAGACTTTTATAATTTTAATATTAATAAAATCTTACCTTTTAATTCCTGTAACTCGATTCAATTGTTTAGAAATATTATACTCAATCAGCTTTTTAGAATTTATAGATTATCTGATAAAAAATTTCATGCTATGCATATCAATAATCTCAAAATTACTAGTAATTTATAT
>OX578141.1:16088715-16096215 GCA_951213105.1 Amaurobius ferox
AGTATGCATTTTTTTCTCTTTCTGTATTGAAAATTGAATTATAATAGTATTTCAAGAAGTTTTCGGGATAATTTCTTTTTATTGCTTCTTGCATGATATTTCTGTTATGTATGATACAATCAGTCTTGAAAGTATTAATACGTTGATTTCTCTTGAGGTGATTGATGACAACATTTCTAAATATGTTTTTAGTTAAGTTGGATTTCCAGTCAATAATGTGGTTAATTTTAATTATTGACACTTCTTGATGTCTATTAACAACCCTTAGAGTTTGTCACCGCATTAACTGAACACCATATATATATATATATATATATATACACACACACATACACACTACTGGACAATTGCTACGGGCGGATAACACTACCACCTGTAGCAACCACAAAATGAAAGGAAGCAAAATGTGAAAAGTCATAATAAGTGTGGAATGCAGTAAGAAAGAGGTGTGCGTATGCAAATTTTTCATTTCCACACCTGTTCGTCACGTGATAGCACTGATAAGAGATTTAAAGGATTTGACGCATGTGTACAGTTATTGGGAAAGATTTTATTGACGAGCGTGAAATTTTCGGTATGTCTTCTCGATATCATTTAGATGATTTTATGCATGACTGTATTATAGGAAAGATCGAAGATGGGGTGAAAATTAACAGAATTTGCCAGGGAGTTCGATATCGCCCACAGCATTATTTCACGGCTGTGGCAGGCATTTAAAATAACTGGAATGTGTAGCAAGCATCATGGGGGAGGTCATGTTAGGAGTACGACTCCTGCAGGAGACAGGTACATTGTCCTATCTGCAAAAAGGGACCGGCATACCACAGCTCAGCAGGTGACAAATCAGTTTCTTGCTACCACAGGACAGCGGATCTCCTGAAAAACTGTCGCCAGACGTTTGGGAGGAAGAGAACTATACGCCCACAGACCTGTTGTGTGTGTCGCATTGTCCAGACTGCACCGTACTGCCCGTTTGCAATGGTGTTGTGAACATCGCAATTGGACCAAACAGGACTGGGCTTGCATACTATTCTCAGATGAGAATAGATTCAGTATGTCATCAGATTGTAGACGCCAACTGATCTGGCGTGAGAGTGGTACTGCTTATCGTCCAGAAAATATCCAGGAAAGAGACTGATATCTGACATGCAATATCATGATATGGGCCGGCGTCATGATCAATGGCCGCATGCCCCTGCATGTGGTTGCAACTGGGACTATGACCCGCCAACGATACATTGATGAAGTTCTACTGCCTCATGTTCGCCTTTTCTGTGGTGCTGTCAGTGATAAATTTGTTTTCATGGACGACAACGCACTATGTCATCGAACACTCGCTGTTCAGGATTGCCTAGTCAGTGAGGGTATTTAATGCCTCATGGCCAGCATGTTTAACTTGCCTCAACAGCTGCTGGATAATGTTGTGCAAAGCATGACACGATGTGTGGAATGTTGCATTGCACTCCACGGTGGACATATCCCATACTGACACCTTTCTCAAATGTGCCTGCTGTCTTTCATATGCATTTTTCCATTTCTCTGTACACAGCATCAAATAAACACTTTTTTCCTTTCAGATATTTCAAAACCTTCTGTAATTTACAGAATAATAAATTATCTTTATTCTAATGTCCGAACAGTGTGGCAGCAATATTTTATCCTGCTGGACCTCCACCCCCCGCTTATAGTCCAGTCAGTAGATACATTGTACCTTGCAAAAGGTGGAGTAGAAGTGTTTTTTTTTTGCATTTGTATATACTGATGCCAACATGAAAAAACCAAGTTATCCAACATGGCCGACCCCGGGAGAACTTTTAGCGGCCGAAAACCCCCGAAATTTTATGACTTTTTTTGGTTTTTTCAAAATATCTCAGAAACGATCGACTTTTGCGATTCTTTCTCAATATAAAATTTAAAGATAATTAAATTTCCTACAATTTTTACTATTACAACTATTTTATAGCACAAATAGTAAGCGCACTACAGCTTCTTAAAATCTGACATTTTTTCTCTACTTAGTAAAAAAACGCATTAACACCCCTTACCCACCTGACCCCGCTGTCACAATTCTCCCCCTCACATTTCGCAGACGACTCGATCAGATCCCAATAACAGCACATGTTCATATTGTACAACTGCAACATATATTATACTTCACACTACATTTTATTCTGATGTTCTACCTACACAGAAGCGATATTTGAATGTGAATGAATAAATATGGGGGTGATAATCAGCGAAATAATAATAAAGTATTAATAAGCAAAAATTCATGACGTGTGTGTTGTAATTCAACTAATTTTCTAGGTATAATACATTAACATAATGAATAATAATACCAATGCACCAAATTAAATTTAAATAATCTCTACAAATGGCCAAACTTGTTTAAAGTACAAAAACAAATAATTATCTTCAAAAACACAAATTGCAGAAATTTAACATTTATATACAAATTACAAGAAGATTCATACAGGTTTGAAACAATTAAAGAAAGGAAATTAATAAGTAAAACTGAAAACATACATATTTATCTTCTTCGAAGACGTTTTGAAGATGTGTGTTCTTCTTCGGGTTCAGCAACCGTCGGAGATGGAAGGAAGTTGTCATCCTCAAGTTGTTCATCCACGTGTTGCAGTGGTTCCAAGAGCTGGTAGAGTAAGTCATCTTCCTCTTCAGTATCATCCAAAGATGAAATTTGGTACGACATTGTCACACCCCATGTTACTGCAGTGCTTGCACTTGCTGGAGCATTTCAAACCTGCCTTGCGACAAGAGCAGGGTCCACTACACCCTTTCTTGCAAGCGCAAGACAAACTCTTCAGAAGATTCTCAGATGCTGAATTTCTTTTTGTGTTAACAAGCAATAGACCTTCTATGCTGCACGCCCAACCCCATTCCTCCGGGTTGGTGCCATTGCCTAACCAGCTTTGAACTTGATAGTAGCACCTGTAGGAATAGTAGCGTGCAGCATCGCACGTAGGTGGTAGTCGTGCGAGATTTATTTTTCTGTTGGAGACTGATTCTGCAAACAGATTAAATCGCAAAGTGTTCAAGGATTGGTCGGAATGGATGTCGCCTGTGTATAATGTTTTCAGAATTTCTTCTCCAACTGCAGCTATGTTATCGTGACTGCTGAGTGGATCCATGAATGTTTCAGTGACTTTCTTCACTTCAGGCGATTTGTTGACAACCTTGCACAATTTAATTTTGCCTTGACTAAAGATGGCTGATGGGGAATCACATCCACTAAATGCATGTATGAACAGGATATTGCCTGGGTCGAACTTAAATGATATAGTTGAAAATAACACATTGCCAGCATTCCCTCTCCTAGGCTTAAGAAACAATAAGTTGCTGAATGACTGGTCTAACCCTGTCATCAGAACTAGCAGATCGATATCCTTCCCAACTACGATCACATTTTCAAGTTATTTTGCCTTCGAAATGGCAGTGTTGACGATCAGTAAGTCAGCGTCCTCTTGAGCATGCTTGACTTCAATATCACACTCTTCAAAATTGGCTTTCAGAAGTTCGATCAGACGACTCTTGTTTTGATTATTTGCCAAAAAATTTTCTTGGGCGACTTGGTTGATCGTATTCACTTCAAAGATTGCTTCAGGGGAATGGTGCATCCTCATACGCCGCAATCGCTCAGATCTTTTGGTGCCAGTACGTGCAGGATACCCATCGAATACAACCACAACTCGCGATCCATAATGTCTCTTAAGAAATGAAGAATAATGTTTAGTTATGGTAGCAAAGGAAGCATTTTGAGGCCAAATAACTTTATGTAGGAGGTATCCTCCATCTATAACAGCAAACTGTTTCTTCCCTGCAATTTCTTTGCAATCGACTGGGGTGAAAGCCATGTATAATGAAGACTTTGTACCTTTCCGTATGCCTTCTTCGGAGAAAAGTGATATCGGGTAGGGTGCAAGTTCATAAGTAAAAAACATTTTTAAGTCTTCATCAGACTGTTTCGAAAGACACAATCTTTGGAAAAGTGTCAGCAGATCAATAGCAATTACTTTGAGGGTTCCTGCTTTAATACTACTGACAACCGATGCAAGGGTTACAACCTTGTCTTTCCTCTTGAAGTTCACATTTTTAAAATTTCCCATGAGCGACCATTGTCATAACCCTTTCCATGCCAACCTCTTGAGCCAAATGACAGTTTACATCTGCTCCTCCAACAATACCACTGCTTATTGACATTATGGCATCAATGTCTGAAAAGGGGGGATGTTGAGAAAGCAACTCTCGCAGTCTAATTGAGTCACTTCTGTCTCTGTCGATACGAGAACTTCGCATGTCCACATGCTGCTCTGATGTTTCATAATGTACATCCCAGAATTGTTCAATTTCATCACAAACATTTTGCATGAATATCATTGCCAAAGTCCATTTTGCCAAAACACCGTCTGAAAATCCTCTCCCACGTGTGACCCCTCCACAGACTTTCATACTCCTCATAAGTGTCTGTTCAATGGTCTGGTCAGACGAAATTCCACACCAGCATTTATTGCAGTGTCTTATGGTGAACTTCCCTTTAGTGGAGAAGTCGTGAAATTCAGTTGGGTCCATTAATTGTTCTAGTTTCAACATGTCTTGAAGGTAGAGATGCGCACTTTTGGCGTATAAGAAATGGCCAGCTGCATGGAAAAATGGTAGTGCTTTTTGAATGGAGTCAAGATGAAGCTTCCAGTTGCCTGTACGCTCAGCCTCGGTGAACTGTTTGAGGAGTGTTGTTATACGAAAATATTGAACCCATAATTTTGCTGTGGGTTCCTTACATTCGAGCACACACAAGGCTTGTCTAAATTTTGCAGCAATACCCATTAGACAGGCATTATTGGTGCAGGTTGTGAGTAATATGGCTTATCTCGCTTTCAGCTGTGAAGCAGCCGCCATTCCTCAAGGCCACCCCCAACTGAATACGTTTCCCATCTCCCTCCCCATCCTCCAACACCTTTTCATGCATCCAATATTTTACGCATCAACAATATAAGCAAAAGAAGTGTTGTGCATTTGGAGGAGAAGTAAATAGAAATTAAGAGTAAAATAAAACCGATTTTTATTTTGAGTTTTATCAAATTGAGAAAAAAATGTTAACTTTCAAAAATCTGTAGCACACTTACTATTCGTGTTATAAAAAAGTTGTAATTGTGAAAATTGTAGGAAATTTAATTATCTTTAAATTTTATATTGAGAAAGAATCGCAAAAGTCGATCGTTTCTGATATATTTCGGAAAAATCAAACACAGTCGTAAAATTTCATAGTTTTTTGTCTGCCAAAATTTCTCCCGAGGTCGCCCATGTTGGATAACTTGGTTTATTCATGTTGGCAGCAATACATACAAATACAAAAAATAAAATCTTCTACTCCACCTTTTGCACGGCAAGCTCCTTTTTCCATACCTACTGACTGTACTATTAATGTTGTGCTACATTGCAATTTGTGATCCGTCCTTAGCAATTGTCCAGCAGTGTACATATATATATATATATATATATATATATATATATATATATATATGTATATATATATATATATATAAAAATATAAATTAGTAAATCCAATGTTAGAATGTATGTAGTAACTCATAATACACTATTCCAAAAATTACTATAAAATACAAAGAAATAAAAGAAATTAAGACATAATGAGGAAATAATAAAGCGTAATGCAGGTCATAAAGACAAAGACAATCAACAAATTTCAAAAATGAGGAATGAAAATAGGAAAACAAAAAAATCAAGCAAAAAAGCTTGCACATGGAAGAGCTTTAGGCTTAAGCTAAGTTCATTTCGAAAAAATTCTCTTCTGGTCCATATATCCCTTCGAAATGAACACAAAAATATATATATATATATATATATATATATATGTATATATATATATATATATATATATATATATGTATATATATATATATATATATGTATATATATATATATATATATATGTATATATATATATATATATATGTATATATATATATATATATATATATATGTATATATATATATATATATATATGTATATATATATATATATATATGTATATATATATATATATATATGTATATATATATATATATATATATGTATATATATATATATATATATGTATATATATATATATATATATATGTATATATATATATATATATATGTATATATATGTATATATATGTATATATATATATATATATATATATATATATATATATATTGTATGTAATACACTTATTGGCTATTGAGGATTTGAATGCTACTAAGACTTTTAAATACAACAAGCCGATTGGTAGAACTATTTTTATTACAATGAAATTTCATAATCTCTCTCTATTGATAAAGATTCCATTTCAAATATAGATAATGAGTACTTGCAAGATAATAGTACTTGCAAGGTAGACAAATATGCTGACTATATAAATCCACACTTGGGCCATATCGTTACAGGAGACTTAGCAATAGGTAAAGACGAAACTTTAAGAACCCTTTTGTCATTTGGTACAAAATTCAGGTTACCATCCTGTTATAACTCTTTTAAAGTTTTAAAGTCAATCAATCTTGACCTTAGTAAATATATTTATAAATTAGCTTCTAAATATGCTCTGCATTTAGAGGCATTTAATATGTGGAAATTCACTTTATTAAAATTTATTAAAAATACTATTTGTTGTATTAAATTGTCTAGATCAGGGGTCGGCAACCTGCGGCTCGCGAGCCACATGTGGCTCTTTTGATGGAAAGTTGCGGCTCTCCAGTTCCATACGAAAAAAATAATATTTTATTATCAAAACCCTTAAAAAATAAGAAAATATATTTTTAAGTATTAAATGTATTAAGTATATATATTTAAGTATTATAATTATTTTTAAGTACTAATTTCTCAATAGCTTCTATTTTTATAATCGTTAATTACAAATCGCTACGCTTAACATGACCGTAATGAGATAAATTTGAACTATTGTTTTGTTCTTAGAGATGAGACTCCGTGACCATGTTTACCTTTCAGCCAATTGAATTTCATTTCCGTCTCACCCAAACAGCCATCGTCTAGAGTCTAGACAACACGTCTAGGCTCTAGACGTGTTGTCAGTCAGTCATCCTCGGATATCGCGGTCGAGGTTACGTTGCATGTGTGTTAATTTAATCGCTCGCGGTTTCTGCGTGTCTATTCTCTTGTTGTTTCAAGAAGAATACGATTTAGAAGCGAATTATCTTCTCAAATGTATGTACGTGTATAATACAATAAAATCAGTAACAGAATTGAATTACATATCTGAGGATCGTGCTAACGAAGTAATAATGGTAAATAAATTGTTTGCCGTTTTAGATAGCTAAGTAAAATTTTAAAAAGTCATTTTTTCAGCTCCGCGCCAGCATGGCGTCTGGTAAAGGAAAGAGAAGAACTGAAGAAGAAAACCAATAATTCAATCAGGATTGAACGGAGTCGTTTGCATTCATATGCAACACAGATGGCCTTC